>CAHIKZ030001668.1:4000000-4067500 GCA_903632075.3 Acanthosepion pharaonis | reverse complement strand
CATAATAACTAAATATGCATAGAAAATAGAAAAAAAAACTTGATTTATTTGAAATAAATCCGATTTATCCATTTTAATGAGTGAAAAAAGTATTCAGACAATACAAAAAAGAATAGATAATCTTTATTTAATACTTTCTAGAATAGCCATTATTCACTTTTACAGCAACCAACCTTTTCTTGTTGCTCTCAATTAATGATTTGCAAAATTTAGTTGGTATTTTGTTCCATTTTTCTTCGCATATGGTCTTCAGATCTGGGGTGTTTGTTGGAGCACTCGGTTGGATTTAAATTTTCAAATAACGCCACAGATTCCTGATTGGGTTTAAATCTGTGGACTGACTTGATCATTTCAGGATAATTACATTATTTTTGGAAAGTCATTTTTTTCGTAGATTGTACAGTGCACTTAGGATTATTATCTTGTTGGAAGATCCAATCAGGAGGAAGTCCAAGATTTTCAAACGAAATCATTAAATTTTGCTTCCAAAATATTTTGATATGTTGCGGCATTCATTCTACCATCTACTGATAACTTTTGCAGAAAATCCCCAAATCATGATACTGCCATCACTAAATTTCACTGTTGGAACTATGTTCTTTTGTTTGAAGACATCGCCATCTTTCCTCCATACGTGATTTCTAGAATTACGTCCAAACAACTCAATTTTGGTTTCGTCTGTCTATAATACTCTTTCTCAATACGATTTTTCCTTATCCTTAAACATGTTCACAAATGAATTTCAAACAGGCATCTCTGTGACGTTTCAATAGCAGTGGAGTTTTCCGAGTGGAGCTTAATTTTGATTGTTCCTATGAATTTCATTGCATATTGTCCGTTTAGTCGGCATGAGATCGCTAAAAAACGCATAGCGTGATGAAAAAGACGCCAAACTTGACGAAAATAAAATTTATCGTCTAAATGTTTGTTATTATTAAGAGGAAAGATCAAAGTTTATTTTAATTATTTTAAAAATTTTTTTCCTTCTTTTTAGAACATTCTGAATTCTGATTTAGAAATCCTTGTTTCTCTTTGTATCACCAGAACTAGTAAAATAACATATACAATTTTTAGCACGTTTTCTTTTGTATGAAACACATTAATTTGGAAAATCTTGCAAAAATAAAAATAATTGTCGGATGTTAATGAAACTTTCAGAAACTATTCACAGATGATCGAAATTATTATAAATATATTTTGTTTATTAAAATCATGGCAGATATATTTTTTATATTTATTGCCCCCCGCCTAACTAATTTTATGAAAACTCTAGAAATTCTATCGAATCAAGTTTAGTATTTACAATAGTTAAAAGCACCAGGCTTTGAGGAATGCAAATCATGCTTTTTTAATTGCCCCCCCAGAAAATCAGCTCTGAATTGTAACATACAAAACTCAATAAAACAAATATATCATTTAATTTCAAATGCTTTTATTTGCTTTTAGTTGTTTTTATGAATATGGACAATATTTGCTGAAAGCAACAAATTTTTTCGATGAAAAATGAATTTTTAATACAATTATTTGTTATTTCTTTAATTATAGTAGATTTTTACATTTAAGTTGTTAAAATATTATAAAATTAGTTAAAAGCCGCATCTACTTTCGTAAGTGCCCTTATGAGATAGATCTTTTTTTAGCGCGTTGTAAATTGCATCGTTTTGAGTAATCAGAAGAACCGCACTAATTAAGAAATGTAATTTTGTGTTTATAATCGGGCTGTAATTATAAAGTACGGAAGACCAACCAGAATACAATTAAGTTGCGTTATTTTAGTTAAGCATTGTTCTCCACTGTTAAGGCCTTTAATTTTTGCGAAACACGTGAGGGGAAGTTAATTTGATTTTTCAGTTTCAACTGAGAAGGTTACCTATAAGTATCAGTATCATCCTATGAAATTTATATGATCTTATTTTTATATCAATCTCAGTTATGACATTTTTCCATAAATGAAATATCAAAATTAATAAAATAAAATGAATGGAAATACGAACAACACAGTAAAATGTAGTAAATGTACATAAACTTATAGTATTTTATGTACACTTCTGATAAAATTTAATAATAAAGGTACCTATAAATTAATTAGATACCTTATGAAATTTAATCTCACTCTTGATAGTCTTATTTTAATTTCTTTATAATATATTTTCCATAAAGCATCGTAAACGTAAAGGTGAAAGGTAAGTACAAAAAAAAAAGAAGAGAGCGCTGAAAGTTTTCCTTAAAAATAACGAGGTAAATAATTTGTTCACTTAAATCTAAATAATTTTACTTATCTCCTTCCGTAGAACAAATTATCCTCACGTAATATGTCAATATGTCATTCATCACCTGTCAAGTGACGCGAATGGTTATGACCTGCTTTGTTTTATTTTCAAATTACATCTTTTCGGCGCAGAAGCTAAGTTAAGCTTGGTTCAAAATATTTTAAATAAACATTATAATTTCTGATTTTCTTAAAATAAATTTCGAAAAAAATTGATTTTTAAAAGAATTTCAAACTGAGATTTTCATTTTTTTTATAAAATGGAAAAAATTTTATCTGTTAATTTTCCTGAAAAATAAACAAGATTTTTAACGAAAATTTCGGACGTGCTAGGAACGATTAAAAAATGTAAAAAAATACCCCCAAAATAATTTGATCTTTCTCTTAATAATAACATAAACATTTAGACGATAATTTTGTTTTCGTCAAGTTTTTTTCATCATGCTATGCTCTTTTTTAGCGATCACATGGAGGTGCCTAGTTTAGAGACACAGATTCCTAATGAAAGCAAATCATCCTGCAGCTCTTGACGAATAACCATTGGATTTTGTTTAATTTAACGCATCAATTTCCTCGAAGATCTTGAAGAAATCTTCTGTGGAGCACCTGTTCTTTGGCTTTCAGCAGTTTTGAGGGTTTTTTTATACTTTGCAATGGATATTCATGTTGTCTGAGATTTTTCTGTAATTTTTACCTTTTTTCTAGAGCTTAACAATCAGTTTGTTTTTGCGAATTTGTCAATTCTTTGCCTCTTGCCATGATGAAAACCTTCTTGTACGAATATCAATTACAGAATGTTTTGTTTTTATTTCGGGGGGTAAAATTAACTACTGATAATATTATTGGAACATTCTAGAGTAGTCCACTTGAATAATCTAGAGTATTAAAACGTTTTAAAAGTTTTAAAATATGAAATTTGAATTGTACGAATATTTTTCACTCATTAAAATGGATAAATGGCATTTATTTCTATTAAATCATTTTTTCTGTTTTCTATGCATATTTAGTTATTATGCATCTGTGTACAGTTAATTATATGAAAAATATTTTATTCATTAGTTGGAAATACAATAAATTAAAAATTTGTATATGTACATATATTTGCTCCCCCCTCCCACTGTATATTCATTCGTAAATTTTTGAATGCTATTAATCTTTAAAGGAAAGTTTTATAATCTCATTCAGTCTTTATCAATCTTTATAGGAGAATATTTCTGAGATGAGGTATTATATACATTATTTACATGATTCGGACTATTGTATGCTCCGGCCTTCTTCAGAGGGAAATTAACAGGAGATAACTGATAACTGACATCCATTAAACATGGCACGTGGAACTAGAACACTCTGCCCCAGTGAGCGAAATAAAGGGTTAAGTTCGACATTCCAGCCACCTGAAGAAGGCCGGAGCGTACAACGGCGGAAACGTTGCAATAAATATAGCGACAAAGATGAGGACAATAGTCCGAATAATGTAAATAATGTTTATAGGAGAACCTGAATGTTTATTTACAATTACTTATATCTTAGGGATAATTTTTTATTATAATTTTAAGTTTAATTATATTCGAAGCAGAGTTATGATAAATTTATTTTTATACAAGTGAGAGTTTTACGTTTCAGTTGAATTTCAGCTTTACTACATCAAACCATTCCTTCCTCAATAAAATTAATATTAACCAACCAAAGTTGGTAAAACTTTTAGAATCTACTTATTTATTCCGCCTGAACTTCAGCTTAATATCCGTTTTTGTGATAAATATTTACAAAAGCTTATTTGGTGATATAAAATTTATAATGCAATTCTAGCGTTGTTCACCATCTTGAAAATAAATATACAAATAAAATAGTATAGTTACTGATATTTACTTTTTATAAAATATACACTGGCGAAAATAACAATATAAATTAGTTTTATTTTGTACGCTTTATGTGACGTCCCTAAACACAGCCTTCGCTCGCTCCTCGCTGCTTCGTTCGGGTGTCGCCGCTCCAAACGTGACGTCCGCCGGCCGTGTCAGACGTGTTGTCTCGTCCTGTGACGACCAACTGGCTTGGTATCGGTCGCGGCACCCAAATGTGACGTTCTAACCTTTTGGGTGACTCAGATGGGAATCTGGTTAGATTCGATATCAGCCTCGTCGTTCCCAACTCGCTTCCAACGTCTGGTTACCAAAGTAACTGCGTTGATCTCCAGTCTGCCTACCCACGTTGTGAATTGATCTTAGGCAGACGAAATCAATCAGTCGTCAGGGCCGTAATGCAAGTTGGTTCCAAGCGGGGGTGGTATCGCACAAATACGTATAAAAGAAATAAAATGAAAACTCAAAAGTTCAAGGTATCAAAAAAAAAAAGGATAACAAACTTTATGTCTAGTTGCTGGATACATAGGACTGCGTCTATCTCCCGACCCGTTCTATGGATTGTGACACGTTGTTTTCCGTTAGGCGAGTTTTAACACTTCAAGTTGTTTGCTCTATAAGAAATTGGCTCTTGGTGTGTCTTCGGGCGAAAGTCGAAAAAACTTATTTTGGTGGTCTGGATCTAAGTCGCTCTTCAAAATAATTGTTCTTGGATTGAAGATGAGTCCGGAAATTGCGCGAATCTTGGTCAGCCGATGCGAGGCTTGCTTCAACTGAGCACTGGAGACTGACTCTGGGAAACCGGAGTCCGAACTTAACTCTGGAACTTTCTGGAACTGTCTGATTTTCGTTCGCTGCGACTTTGCTTATATGGACGCCGACCAAAACCGGGGTGGGTTTGTCGGCGCCAGGGGTTCCTCGATAATTCTAAATACATATCCACTTCTTTTATTTTTGGTTAGGAATTTTCTACTTCTTTCCATTTTTGGGAGCCTTCTCTTACTCCCACCATACTTCAGAGGGCATGAACTGCCCTCCCCACTCCTTCGTAGCAACCTCTCATACCCATCTTCTAGATGGGCGGCGACAGCTTCCTCCTTGCGTCACGTGATCACCACTCGGCCAATGGTGTCCAGCCGGGCGTGTGCGATCCCGCAGGCTTTGTTTCAGGGAAAAAAAAATATCTTGCCGCCCCCCCCCCAAATTATCTTTTTCTTTTCCTTTTCTTTCTTTTAATCGCAGTTCTCATTTTCTCTGGCCGCCAATAGAACAATGCGACCGGTGGTGGTCATAACTCTTGTTCTCACCTGGACTTGGTCAGTCATCTTATCGCTAATTATCAGAATGGGTGGTCTAGCGAAACACAGTCGACCGTCGTCTCGAAAAAAAAAAGTTCCATTGTCCTAGCCGTATTTGCATTCTTGGTGCCAATTTCTGATAACATTGTTCTGTTATCGCAGCCAAAGATGTCTTGTCAAAAAAAAAAAAAACGGTCAGAGTTAATTTTTCATATCTATCCAAAGCCCTGTATTTCACCTGTTCTTTGTCAATTATCAAAATAACATTTTCAATTGGAGTTTTTCTTGGCTAGTCGGTCTGTGGTTTGCTAATTAGATGTTTTCCACATTGAGATGCTCTTATCTATCCCCCGATAACACAAGTTGTTGACACACACAGTCGATTCCCCCATACACCTAGAATCCTTCTGCCATTGTAATGACATCCACGATTGGGTCTTGCCTCTCTTTACCTTTCTCTTTTTCCTTTCTTTTCTTTTTTCCCCTGGTAAATGGTGCCACATTTATGCAGAATTTATTTCTCTTTTGAATGATGTAAAAATTGTATATTTTTCTACGACTTGAAAAATGTTAATGCTAGATTAATTTAAATTATACAAATTTGCCGGCAAAATAAGTTTAAGATCGCATGAATATTATTACATTTAAAGCAAAAACTTGTAGTAAAAATGAGCAAAAAAAATTATCAATATTTAGTGCCATAACCTTTATTATTAATTACAGCTTCACATCACTTAGGCATCGAGGTTGATAAGTGAGCACAAAAATCATTTGGAATGCTCTGCTATATTTGCTTGATATAATCATATAATTGGGTTAAATTTGTTGGTTTTTCAGTGTGGACACTTTTAGAAATATAATTCCATAAATTTTCAATTCGATTAAGAGCCAGACTCTGTGGAGGCCACTCAATGACATCCATATTATGGTGATCAAAAAAATTGCATTACTTTTTTGGCTTTGTGAATGGGGCTATTGTCTTGTTGATAAAGAGCTCCAGGTGGCATTTGCTCAGTCAAATATGGCAGAACATGTTCCTTAACAAGCTGCATATAGCCTACACTGTTGAGTTTTCCATCAGCTTTAACAATTGGCCCAATACCAAAGCCACTGAACGCACCCCACACTATTACACCCCCGCCTTCCGCTTGCGCCGTGTTTTTGACTTATTTAGGATGGAATTCCTTGGTTGGGCCTCGTCTGACAAAGGTTTTTCCATCCGATCCAAAGATGCAAAAGCGTGACTCGTCACTCCAAAGAACTCTACACAAGTCATCGGCTGTCCATTGAATGTGATTTTTCGAGAAATTCAGCCGTTTCTGTAGATTCATCTCCGAAATAATTGGCTTTTTTTCTAGCAATGCACCCAAATAGTCCGAATTCTCTTAGACGTTTTCAGACAGTTTGTGGCGTAAAACTAACGTCAGTTTTACCAGATAATTGGCTGGAAATGTCCACGACCGTCAGAATTCAGTTAGTTTTTGGAAAGCCTATGAATTCAGTTAGTTTGGGAAAGCCTATGAATTCGTCTATCCAGTTGCATTGTTGTTTTTCTTGGGCCTCTTGATCTTTGCCTATCCTTATATTGTCCAGTTTCCTGGTAAAGCTTCCAAGTCTGAACACAAGCCGTTTTGCTGCACTTTAATTACTTGCTTACGTTCATAAAAGAAACATTTTATTGATGAAATAACACTATTTTTTATTTAGTCATTGGGCCTAAGACTACGACGCTTTCCCATAGCGAATCAATTGTACATCAATGCTCAGTTATTACACTATATAATGCATTAATGACCAAGCTATGTGACCACACATTTAGCAAAAAAAATTGCATAATACCATATAGACTTAAACTTATTTTGCCAGCAAATTTGGATAAATAAAATTTTTCAAGTTGTAGAAAAATATACAAATCAATTCTGCATAAAGCGTACATATAAAACTAATTTATATTGTTTTATTAGAAACATATTCTGAAATGAATAAAACTTTAACCAACGTTCTTAAAATTATTTTCGCCAGTGTATAAAAGAATGTTTTCAGTGTGTAGAAAGATATAATCTCAAAAGAAAAACAAGAACGCTATATCAGGAATAGCAACACAATATTGTCGATGTTGTGAAAGTTGAGCAGGGATCATTGAACAAGAAAACATAAATTGAAAACATTGGCAAGAAGAAAAAATCGAAAGTAGATCTCAGAATGCTACGAAAAATATTTTCAGAAAAACTGGAAGGAAAATAACACTGAGCAAGCAAGAAAATATTTGAATAATCTGGTGTCGCTAATGTAAACAGAAGGAAAAGATTTAGAATTTTGAAAACCTTAGCTAAAGGCATGAAAATCAGCAAAATTACTACCTTTAAGTAAACATCACAAATATAAACGTGTAAGTTGAGTAAAGAAATATATTTTAAATATATTTTTAAAAATAATTTCACAGCAGTCATTTTTAGAAATGAATGTAGTTATACTGGATGAATCTAAAAAATTGGCGAGAAGTTGAGTCCTTATGAAAATACACAACGAACATGATTTATAAGAAGACAATGGGCAGTTTTGGGTTTGGTTTATTTTGTTTTACGGTATATCAACCTCAATGGGTTATTTAACGCCGAATAGATTTTTATTGCTGCTAATATTTTTTATTCAAAAATATACTGATTGTAATAATGTATTGCTGGTAATAATTTTTTTTCGAAAATGTATTGTTGTTATTAAAACCTATTTTTACGCTTTCATAGTGTTTTGACCCCAGTTTAGGGGTTAACTATTTTCCCATAGCTGGGACCCTAACAGGTGCTGCCACCCCGGGTCAGTGTGAACCTGGAAACACCAGCAATTAAGAGGTGGTTCCATTGCTCAAAACGTCCTGCTGTCAGATGTAGTTTATCGTCTTACCCAGGACGGGTAAAGTTTTGGGCTGCCAGTATTGTATGCATTAAAATTCCCGGTCGCTACACACTTGATAATGGTGTCAAGATAAATGCAGAGAATTATTTTAAGGTCGTCGACAATAGTTTAAGCTTTAAACTAAAGAGTATATTAATGTAAGATTATGCTTCGTCAGGTTCTGCAAAAGAGACTATTGCCAATCTTGTACAGAAAAACAACAAATTAATAAATAAAACCCAAGCCGCTGCAGATATTCAACAAATAGAAAATACGTGTGGCATTATGAGATGTATATGAGAATGAAAAAAATAGTCAAACAATATCTGAGATGCAATAAAAACGGATTCATGAAAAAATCAAAACAGATGAAAAGTTAGAAAAATCAATGACTAACAAGCGAAGCTTATAGAATTCCAAGGAGCCCGTAGTGGGTCATAAAATAATAGACTCATAATTTATTCTGGTATTTAGGATATTGTGTTAATCAAATATGTTTCTCTGATCTATAGATTTGGATTGATTTATAAATAAATGATAGGTTAAAGATGAAATAGGAAACGTTTATCAATCTAAACATGTTTCACTTTTATTCATCTGATGAAGCTTTAATAAAAGTGAAACATGTTTCACTTTTATTCATCTGATGAAGCTTTAATAAAAATGAAACATGTTAGATTGATAAACATTTCCGATTTGTTCTTTTTCTTATCATTGTGTTGGATTCCGATCCACATTAAATCTGTATTTGATTACAAATAAATATTTATTTGGCATTTACACGATACTTCAGTTTGTTAGCTATTTTCAATTTTTTCTCTCTTCAGATATTAACATAGGACTCATTTCACGCAGAAGGAAATAATGAGCACCTTAATAATCAACAACGAGTCCCGCCAGCAACAATATTTAAGGGACAGTTTACGAATATAATTATCTGTTATACATACGAATGTTTGGATGTTATTGTCAACTAGCTTTTTAGGTGATCTGTAGGGTACATTTATTTACGAGTAGGGTCAATCATTCAGCATTTTATTAGAAGCCCTAATCTGTCAGGTTGTACATACGCTGACGTATATATTCCTGTGTTTTAGACAATGCATAGATATTTAATAAGTCACGACACAAGGAACTATTTGAAAAGTTATGAAAACTTAATTAGAATAATCTGGAACATTTAAACCGCCTGCATAAAAATGATTTGAGCAAGCAGATAACAAATGGAAACAGGAGAAAAACAAGGAAACGTTTTCTCACCGGATTTATTTAATCTATTCAGAGAAAAACAAAGGAGAACTAGAAATTTAAATATGATTTATTATTAGCGGCTACAATCTTAACAATAAAAAATATGCAAATATGTGCTGATCGTAGACACATAAAATAAAACTACAAGAACTCCTACACAAGGTAGTAAAGGAAAGCGGGAAGAAAGGTCTAACCATAAATTGTAAAAAGACAAGATGTATGGTCGTTAGCAAAAGAGACAGACCAAAATGCAAGTTACAAATTGGAGATGTCAAAATGGAACAAGTACAGAAATGTAATTATCTGGTAAACGTTTTAACCCGAAAACGCGATAGCTAAGGTTTAAATTAATTTTTAAAAATGAAAAATCTTAGATTTAATTTCAAGCTAATAAATTAAATTTAGTATTTCCAGTAATCTGAATAGATTGTTATATTTTATAACTAATTTAACTTGACTGAAAAGAAGTTTTTTTTTCAAAGCGCTTAAAATGACTCCTTTTAGCGCTATTTTAGCCGTATGTCATCACAATGTAATTCTCTTTATTAAAAATATTTTAAAAATAAAATATTCTTTTTCATTTATTTGGTGAATATTAGGTGATTTAAAGGTTAATTGATCTAAGTGAAAACAAATACTACGCACTTTAAGTTTAAAATATCGGTGAAATGTGGTAGATACTTCTTTAAGGTGTTGATAGTTTGACTGAAAGACGGATGTCTATCTATTTTTTTTCTACGGTGGACATATCTGAAAAATTACTTGAGGAATATAACATGAGCGCTCTTTTATATAATTTTTAACTGCCCTAAATTTAGGAAATATTCCTCATAATTTAATGTTTTATTGAATTTTGTGTAATTTACTAGAGTTGTCGCTCTTATTTTCTGAAAATATAATATCGTTTATGGACGTGTGTATTTATAAAAATCAGCACGTTTATGCATACAAGAAAAGATAAAAATTATTTTAAAAATACTGGGGAGGGGGCGATGAATTGTACTAACCTTTTCAATTTATGATTAGCAAATATAGTTTTTATTTAAATTAATACAGAAATGCCAAAGATTTAAAACTATAAATTATTCTAATTAAAAAAAAAAAAAAAAAAACGATTACTGTAAAAATTCACTATTTATCGAAATTTTTTTCCGAAGACAATAGTGTCCATAATATATTTTACTTATGAAAACAATTAAACGCTTTTCTAATAAAATAATATCTTAGTTTTATTGCATTTTTTATTCTACGATTCAGAAAAAAAACAACGGTACTGTTTTACAAAAAAAAAAAAAAAAAAAAAAAAAAATTAATGATTTAAATTCTTCAAGGAGTTTTTCGTTTAACTAATATAAACATTAAGCGCTACAAAAATTCAATTTCTTGAAATTTCATAAAATTAAATAAGGGTGTGTAGGGGCGGGTAACAGATGTAAAAAAAAAATCATTTTTTCAAAGCAAAAACAATTCTCAAATAAGTTAATTCCTAAATGAATTTGAGAATTCTTTTTGTTTAGAAATTTTTTTACATCTGTTACCCGCCCTACATACCCTTCTTGAAAGTTTATTTAATTCCGATTATTATTTGATTTTTGCAATAATTTCTAAATAAATCTGTTTTTCACTGCAAAGAAGACGCTAAAATTTCCTATTTTTATCTTTGCCGCCTCTCCACGCTGACGCAAGAAAAACTAGATTTTTAAACAAAATTTCGAACGTTCTCAAAAGTATTAAAAATATAATTTCATAACCAAAAAAATCTTTTCGTCTTTCGACTTCAGAATGACATAAAGATTTTGACGATGAAACTTTGTTTTTCTTAAATTTGGGGTATTTTGTTTTATTCACGATACGTTCATTTTTAGTACGAATCTGGTGACAAATGACAGAAAATGTGTCACAGAAATCCAAAGGCCTATTGGAATAACGAAAGATGACTTTTAAAAGTTAAACAAAAAAGCAGAAGAATGCCATTAGAAACAAAGAAGAACGTGTAAAACTGCTATGGAATCTCAATCTTTCTATATGGCTGAAGATTTTCTCACTAATGAATAGGATATTTAAGACTTACGTGCTAATACCCTTGGGGAAAATATGAATCATTTTCTTCTTCACCCCCAGCTATAGGTAAATAGTAGGACAGACCGGGTTCTATAGTCTTGGATGGCAACTGGTCTACCGCAGAAAGAAATGGCAACCTACTACGGGAAAAAATCTGCCTCGTCAGTCATGTATCGAAAATAGATGATCGCCTAAGCGTGTATCACGCATGGCACATAACTGATTTGAGACTACGTAGATGTGGTTCTACAGAAGGATACTGTGAATACCGTGGACGAACATATGAGTAAAGAGGAAATTTTAAGGAAAATAGGGATGAAAAGATACTTCGAATCAGATAGACAATTGAGGTTTCTGGGATACACAATGAGGAAAGAAGGTTTGGAGAGACTGATATTCACACATATTGAGGGTCAGATGAACAGTGGGAAGTAACGAATAACAAGTTTGTGTAAATAGATGGCAGGGAGAGTAAGAGAACAAACATTGCCTAAATCTTTGAAAGATGCGAAGTTGTAGAGAGCCATGATTGTTTTACATCCTGCAGGAATGTGATACATAAAAGAAGAATGAAGCTTGAAAAAAATTTGGTCAACAAACGAAAACGAGAAGGATATAAAAGATAATCTGAAAAAGAAGAGACAATACAAAAATATGCAAGAGTTGTTTCCCTTGCGGTGACACTCGTCCGCATTTTTTTTTATTGTTATATGAATCAATTAACCTTGGATGAATCTTCTAGCGCAACTTTGACAGGAAAATTAGTGGGTTGCGGTGGAGTAGCCGAAGTCGAGGGCCAACAAGATTCATCATTGCAACACCAATTGGCGTTTTGGGTTTAAAATATTTGACAGGTGGCGCCACTACACGTCTAGACCTTTTAGTGCCACTGTCTCAGTTCTACTTCGCCATCTCTTTCGACTATGCTCCCCTTTATGACCGAATATCTGAAAAGATATCACAGCTCAAGTGTCACACGTCAGAGATAATTGCTACACTTTGCTATTTATTTGTTGTCTGTCTTCTCAATCGGTCGCGTGGCGACACGGGAAGTCCGCCTGAGAAATCACAGAAAGTACTCCAGGGCTTAAAAAAAATGTCAATAGCAATAGTAATATTAGCCGTTTCCTTACATGGAAAAATTTGGCATTCATTGGCCGAGCAGCCGGTGCTCTTGTCAGTTGGAATTTATAAGATCTTTCTCTTAAAAGAATTTTTCAGGAAAATAGGTTTCTCAAGTCATTAGCTATTATTACTCTTTCCGGTATTAATGAGGGTTTCCTTCCTAACCTTTTGTTTGAAATGGTGTGGAACGTTAATATCTTCATTATATCATTATTTTCTCTTCGGCTTATATGTGAAACCCATTTGTTTTGTTGCTGCTATTGGAAATGTTCACGTAATGTGGGTTATGATATTAAGTAAGGCTTTTCGTTTATGATTTTATATCGCCAATCTATAGACTCTGATGAAGAATCATCTTCTTTAAGATTTATAGGATTAATTACACCTAACAAAATATCGTCCTGGGTAAGACGATAAACTACATCCCACAGAAAGGCCTTTGATCAGAAGGTTTTGAGGAGCATGGAACAACTTAATTGCTGTCTACCCTTACCCCGAATGGTAGCACCTGTCAGGGTCCCAGCTATGGGCAAATAGGTAACCCTCGCAACAAAAAGGGGTCAAAACACTATGAAAGTATAAAAATAGGTTTTAATACCAGCAATACTTGTTTGAAAAAAATATTACCAGCAATAAAAATCTTGTCGGCATTAAATAACCCATTGAGGTTGGTATGCCGTAAAACAAAACAAACCAAACCAAACGTAACAAAATACTGTAATTTCTCGAAAACAATATGCACCCTTAAATAATACGCACCCGACAAATGATCCAAAAATTAAAAATATATCTGTCCTTATGTATAATACGCATCTATGAATTTTGTCAAAATACAACAAAAAATAATTACGAAGACATTTTGTCGAACTTGACATTAAGAATAAAATCGAAACAAAGCGGCTAAAATAATGTTGAAAATTACCAGGCGTTTTTCCTGATAAATAAAACATTTTATTTTACCGATAAAATGTCGTCAAAACGTTCAAATTTTAAACAAAAAGTAATAGAATTGGCAGAAAGAATAGGAAACAGAGCTGTAGTTAGAGAGCATGAGTTAAATGAAGCTGACATACATTTATGGAGAGGTTTCAAGGAGTGTTGTCTCATGACAGCCATGGATAGCTCTGAAGATGACATCCTTTTGGCAAGAGAATGAAGAGGCCGAAGATAATTTTGAACAGGACGTAGATAATATTGTAAATGATAATTTGTTTAATGACAATTTAGATATTGATTCTATAATAGAAAGTGGTGATGATGATGATGAAAATTAAAATTTCAATAAATTGTTAACTTGATATCCTCTTTTCTTCGAAATTGACCTTTTCATAGATTTTTTTATTTTTCGCAAAATAAAAAAATGCGGTTACTGAAAAAAATAAATTTATTGACAAAAACGTTACAATTATTATTGTTGGATTTAAAATGAAAATTGGGATAATATCTTTCTTATTTTAGAACAACAAGTACGTATTTATTATTATAAATCAATAACAAAAAATATTCTTGTTTAAACCTATTTGTAATACTACTATCGTGGAGGCACGGTGGCTGGGATTGAGGAATCGGAGAGCCGAGTTTGAATCCATTACATTCACTTACATGCTATTACCCTTGGGAAAAATATGAATCCTCTTCTTCACTCCCCAGCTAAATAAACGGGTAAATAGCAGGGCAGACTGTGTTGCCTTGGATGGCAAATGGTCTACCGCAGAAAGAAATGGCAATCTACTGCGGTGAAAAAGTCTGCCTCGTCAGTCGTCTATCGATAATACATGATCGCCTAAACGTGTATCCCGCATGGCACATAACTGATTGACTTACTGCAGTAAAAAAATGCGTATTATTTTTGAGAAATTACGATAGTTAATCAGTGGAAAATGTGCAAGTGGGTGGTATTCGACGATATAGGTCAATAATGCAAACACATCAAGAGCAGTACTAGAAAATATCTTTTTAATTCCTAATGATCCTATATAATCATTGGAATAATGATTATATTTAAATTTTTCATAATTTCTATTTTCCAGATCTGTTTATTTGGAGAGTTTAATAACATCTTTTGCTGATATTTAACCATATAATTATGATTATATCTGTGTTATATACATGATTAAAATTTCAGACTCTGCTCAGCAAATCCCTCCAAGTCAGTTTGTGGTTTATTTGTCCAGACGCCCAGACCGGATAAAATAACACTAGAATGTTAATAATAAAAGCGAGAGTAATTTTATACAAACTGTTTGGCAGACAAAATCTCACGGGAAATGGAAAGTTTTAAAGTTTTTTTTTTTTTTAAATTACTGGCCCTTTAAATATTAACAACTTAATTCCAAATCTCTGAGAAAAACTGACCTATCAAAAGTTCTTAACTTGGAATGAATCAGTGTTTCCATTCGCTTGACATACACTCAGTTTAACAGCAATTATAAAAATTAGTATAATCATTGAACTATGATCACTGACTAATATAAGCAAAGAGGCACCTATGTAAATTTACCACTAATATAAAAAGTGAGAGAGAAAGAGAAAGAAACTAGTCCCTATAATCACACGTCCTGATTTAATCAATAAGATACTATTATGAACTAAAGTATTCACTGAAACAATACCTACAACTATGGAAACCAACATAGCCTCTTATTTTATTTATTATTGTCAGTTATCTCCTCCTAATTTTCGAAACCGCTACTAGGGGACGCTTTCCGGTACTACAAATACTCCACAATAATTATTTGCAGCCTCTTCTTACCTTTTACGTCAACATGCAAGTTTATCAGGGAAGAACGCGTTCCTTTTTTGGGACACGCATGAAAAATACACACAGACACGTACGTACATATCTTTCACTTCATTTTTTTCTAGGATTTTCTCCTACACAAACTACACGTACGCAAACTATTCACTAGCTTAAATGTTTTCTTCATTCATTGTTCAGTAACACAGCATTCTATTGTATATGTAACCCTTTATTGTCAATACATTATCATTTGTTTATACATATGTATTGGTCCTTGTTGTTTCATTATATTTTTTGAGGTGGACTCATACTTTGAGTCTGACATATTGGTTGTAGGCATTTCAGGAGTCATACGTGGTTATATCTCAACGCGTACGCCGGCCCGTAACAACTATATTGACAAATTCAAACCACATTTGTTAAATGTAAAGAAAAAAAGAAACAAAACCAGAAAAGATAAGAAAGAAAATTTGTGTAGTTTCTTATTTAATCTTGTGGTGTTCTCCCTCTAAATAGTCTATGTTGAACTCTTCCGCCTACTATAAGATTAGTAGGAGAGAAGGCTTTGGGGGAACAGTCGAATAGATTGAACGCCGGGTCAACCGACACACATTCACTAGTCGTGTAATACTCTTCTGTTGTACTTACTGTTTAATATATGATATATCTGCAATATTTGTTTTATTATTTCTTTAGTCATTTACTTGGTCACAGCATTTAAAAATAACAAGATCTAAAAATGATCAAAATTTGACTTTAAAAATTAACTTTCTAAGAATTTTATTCTAATTTGAATAGATAAAACGACTGATTAATTTTTTTATTCATTCATTATCAACCATTTGCATGTTATTTAAACCCAGAAAATATTTTTAGAATGTAATCATTTTTTTAGATAATAATGATTTAGGAATACAAGCCTTACTAATTAACCCATAGCTGGGGAAGAAGCGGCGGATTAATATGTTTCCTAAGGTTGTTTGTGGGTAAGTGAATATAACGAACCCAACTGGAATTGGAACACGATACTCTGATTAGCCATTCCGGGTCATTATCCATTATACCACCCGCACATTCAAGCTTACAGGACCTTGCATACCCAAACGGTCACCCATCTAGATACTGACCATGCTCGACATTACTTAACTCAACTGAACGTACGGGAACCGATATTTCAACGTGATTGTGGCCTTAAACCCCAAAAGTTTAAGGTATCTATTTAGAAAATATATGAAAGTGTGTTCGCGAGCCAGGTAATGGTCATATTTGTAGAACCATTGTTTACCAGTACATTTTTAAACGGATATAGTGTGAGGATTACCCTCACTTGGTCTACCAAGACGCGCGCTAGTTGACGCTGTTCAGGAGTATAAAACGATGGGACAATAATACCCTTTCACTCTTTTGCTCCGAAATGTAATGACGTCAACATTAGTTTTGTCTCCGCTGGGGGAAAATTCTTTCCCCAGGCTGTCCCCTGCTAGAGTTTATCACAAACACGTTTCCTAATAACAAAGTCTTAAATGTGTTTTCTTCTTTTCAGCTATCTGTGGACACACACTTATATTTTCTCTTTTCTTGTATTGTTATTAATTATATAAAGTTATATATATAAAATTCCTCCATGTGTTGAGTTTATTCATTCTGAAAATGTCGAATTCAATTCCTTCGAAAGTTTTCAACCTCGACCTCATTCCAATAAAACCTGTAGACACACAATCCTCTACAATATAAAGTCACAAGTTTTGGACACCCAGTGCGAATCGAACTCTGCTAAATAATCTCTCTAACCATTATCTCACGACAGGACATCCTTCAGTACTTATTAAACTTATTTTGACATAAGAACACAATAGTGGAACATTTAAGGAGAATCAAAATCCCGATACACGAGGAATAGTATATTAGACTGGCTAACTGACAATTTTGTTGATCACTCGTGAACAAATAACTGTACATTGATTCATCGTGAATAATGTTGATCCCTCATATTTAAATAAATTAACGTTGAGCTCTCATATCTAAATAAATCAATGTTGATCTCTCATAATAAATCAACTTTAATCTCTTACATTTAAATAAATCAACGTTAATAAATCATATTAAATAAATCAATGTCTATCTATTGTATTTCAATAGATCAATATTGATTTATCGCATTTAAAATTAACGTGTTGATCTCACATTTAAACGAATAAACGTTGAATTCTCTTATCTAAACAAATCAGTGTTGAGCATTTAAATGAAGCAACGTTGATCCTAGACAAGTAAATAAACGAATTACTTTTGCAATGAAATTAACCGCTTTTTATGAACTCAGTAGAAATAAAAACAACTTTCTTCTTTTTCTTTGTTATTATTTTCTTTTACTTCCAAAGGAATTGCACTACACACCAGTTTGTTTATTCTAATTTATCTTGTTTCATTTCTTGTGAAATAAATATAAGCAAATTTGCTGAAATTGAATTAAGTTCTCTAGGGAGACACGGACGGGGCTTGCAGTCTCACAGCCACGAGTAATTCAGCGTTAATAGAATTAATATTAATATCAAAAAGAGTGGATATGTAAATATATACTGGAATGGCTTAGAATCTGCTGAAAATATTAAATCATCTCTCCTCTCTCCCTATCTATCTATCTATCTATCTATCTATCTATCTATCTATCTATCTCTATCTATCTATCTATCTATCTATCTCCTCTATCTATCTATCTATCTATTCTTTCTATCTATCTATCTATCTATCTATCTATCTTTATATTTTTCTATCACTTTGTATCTCCTCTATCTATCTATCTATCTATCTATCTATCTATCTATCTATCTATCTATCTATAGGGTGTAAGAGCAAAATTGTCCAAATCATGCAACAGAAAAATTGTCCAATTGTTAGATTAAGCATAGAACTGTTTTATCTTAGAAATGATTAAAGATATTAGAATTCTCCGAGTTTTTATAAATCTATTGAACTCTAAACAATAAGAATATATTTCGCTCTAAGTTAAAATGATTCCTCATGCTGTTGTGACGTCCTGATCCAGTTTTCCTTTCTATTGTTCCCGCTTTTTAAAACTTATTCACCATTCTCTTGATGGTTTTTGAATGGACTTTGAAGATGAAAGCCAGAGTATGAATGTTGTTACTATTACTGAAGGCCTGAATGATCTTTTTCCTCTTACCATTGCTCAGACGCCTCTGAGTGTTGACTTCAATGCTCACTTTATATATATATATATATATATATATATATATATATATATATATATATATATAGGCTCCATTAGGTATTATTAAAAAAAAGCAGCATATCATGATGAATAAAGGTCCATAAATCAACGGAAACAAAATTTTGTCTCAATATGTTTATGTTGTTATGAAGAGGAAAGACCAAAGTATTTTTTAAATATTTTTTGAAATTTTTTACTCCTTTCTAGCGCGTAGAAAATTTTGGTTAAAATTTTTTTTTTTTTACGACAGCGCGAGAAGAGTAAAAAAAAATGTTTGTTTTATTTTGCGCTTTCCGAGGAAAACATACGTTAATTAGGAAATTCTTGCAAAGATCAAATAATTGTCGGATTTTAATGAAACTTTCAGGACTTATTCACAAATGAATGAAATTATTTTTCAAATTTTTTTTCAGAAAATCTTGTTAAAAAGAGATTTTTTTAACATGTTTCCACCCACTTACATATTTTCATGAAATTTCGAGAAATTAAATCTTCACGCGCGGGATTTGTTTTATTAGTTATAAACAGGACTCTTTGTAGAAAGTAAATGACCAGTTTTTTTTTTTGTAAAACAGTACCCGATTTCATAGAAAATCTGCTTTGAATTATAAAAAAAATGTAAAAAAGTATGACATTAATTAATTAGAAAAGCTTTCACCTGTTTTTGTAAATACGTTATACTAAGGACATTATTTTGTGAAGAAATAAAATTTTTTCATTAACTTCTTAATACTTCAAAAATCGTTTAAAATTCTTTATTGCGTTCAAGCACGTAATGCAATGATAACGTTAATGAAAAGTAAATTTACGAATCGAAATTTGAAAAGCACATAACAGTCGTTTGACCCAAAATATTTTTTAAATAATTTTTTAAAAAATTTTTCTTGATAAAAAAACGTTCATAATTTCTACGTATGGAAATGTATACATGACATAATCTTTAAAAAATTTTAACAATTATCTAATTAATAAAAAACTTTGAACTATTATCTAATTAAGAAAGTATGAAATAAAAAATAGATATTACATAATTGCTGAATAAAAATGTTAATATTTAAAAAGTACGTTAAAAACGAAAAAGCGCGTTCGCTTACTTTGCAAAAATTGTTTTGATCATCCATAGTAATCTGTCATCACCTCGTCACAATCGATTTCTTTGATAAATTCAGACACATCGTTAAGAAATGTTTGGATACAAATTTTTATGCTATAAGTAAGTACTGTTTGTTTAATATCAGATTAATTTAACTTTAAACTTTCTAATTTTACTCAAATAACGTGTCAAAAATATATAAATTTATTTTAGGAAGAAGTTTAAAATCAAAATTTTGTTTGTGTACAAATTTCATAAAATTTAAGAAAATGGCCGCTTTTAAGAAAATTAAACAAAAATCGAGCATATATTTGACATTCCAATCTATATAATTTCTATCTGAAAGACACCAGAATATGTTACTTACTGTAAGTAGTAAATTTAATTCTTTAGCTTTCAATTAATAACAACATATTAAGACAAAACTTTGTTTTTTTGTTGATTTGAGCCTTTTTAATCGTGACCTATACTGCTTTTTATATATATATATATATATATATATATATATATATATATATATATATATATATATATTCCAGTAATAGTCAACGAAAGATTTTCAAGTATAAAGATTCGATCATAATAAAAACTGCAGTAAATAATTAAGCACCTTGTTCTCAAACTCCAAATCCAAATTCAGGGCCTTATATGTAAATATAAACATGAACCCTGAAATGAACACCTAGCTTGAACACAATCTTCAGGCCTAAATTCTGTTTCATGTTTCAGAAGGTGGTTTTACAGAATTTGTTTTTGTATTTCTACGACTTTTTCTTTCTTTTTATGATTGTAACTTTTATTTCAACCCCTTTAATTTTTAAAATTCTACGTGACAATCTTCTGAAATAAAGAACAAACTTTGAGCAAAACTTGAACAAGTATACGTTTGTATTTCATAGATTACACAAAAGCATTTGATAAGTTAAAATACGAAGATCTATTTAAACTGTTAAGAAAACTATTTTGATTTGGGAAAGATGTTAGAATAATCCAGACCTTATACTAAGAACAACCGCTTACTTACTGATAGAAAATCAATTGAGTAGATACACAAAAACGGGAAGGAGCGTAGGACAATGATGTGCGTTAACACCGGATTTATTCAACCTCTGCAACAAGGTTAACTTAAGGGAGCTGGAGACATCAGTAGGATTTATTATCGGTAGGTGTAATCTTAACAATATAAGAAGCGCAAATGGCACTATGTTGACGGCAGGCGTAGAAGGAAAACTACATCTTCTCCTAGTAAAGAAGAAATGGCTATCAGTTGTAAGAAGCCAGTAGACATGGTTGTCAGAAAGAGAAAAGACCGAAGATCTAAGTTATGAATTGGAGATGTCAAAATCAAGTAAATACAGGAGTTTGAATATTTGGGAAGTAACTTAACAGATGCTATACTGTGCTTCAAATTAGACCGCATTCTGATTTAATTCATATCAAAATATCACAGCCGAATGCGAATGTTATGAATTCAAAATTCAAAAATAAAAAATCGCTCTCTTCTCGGGGCACCGTGCTTCACATACAGCTAAAAAAACAACCCCTCCCACCAAAATATCGACTACAATTTAAAAGACGCCAATCACAAACGCAAAAGTATGACAAAAAAAAAAGTCATATATCTACCCTAACTGCTTTAAAGGACCCGTTCGCGACATTCAAAGCAGGTACCCAAAGACATTAAAGTGGTTTCAGTCGACCAACTCGATACTAGCTTCAACTTCAGGTCCTATCGACTCTCCCATCCTCCAGGACGTATCCGTTGCCTACAAAGAGTCCTTGCACCTTGATCTTTTATATCGGCAAAACAGAGAATGTTATTTTAAAATATCTTGTTTCCTCTTCTTTTCGTCTCACAGGCAGTACTTCCGCACAGATGTCTTTGAGAAAAGCATGAAATCATTTCTTTTTCTTCTCTTAAGTGTCAAACAGCAGCGTAGATTGCCTTGGGTGGCAGTTAATATAAGCAGGACCTCTCAAATAAGAACGATGGAGAAGGAAACAGGAAACAAAGTCACCAGATTTCTTAAGAATTCGGAGCAAATCATAGATACTAAGGAAAAGTAAGTATGGAGTGCCATAATCACCCACGCCTTGAAAGGCATTAAATTAAGATTATGAGTCTATGCAAATGATCCTTTAATATAACACTAAACTCATGCTTGTAATTTATTCATATGATATTGTTTCCTAAGATTGTAAATGAATCAGAATTATTGCTAATCGCAAGGATCCTACATATTTACGATCTTCGAGATTACTCATCAATCTGAAAAATGTCATCTTAAATCATCAACCATTCTGTCAGTTTTAACAGAACGTCTTCCAACCAAAGTGTTTATATTTCATGGTATTCTCGAGTATTCGTAAGGTCATAGTTCATTTAGTACAGCGTTTGCGCGTCGTCTAATGTCAGGGTTTATCCAATTCTGGCAGAACCATTATTTTAACTCCTGTCTATTTTCAAGGATAAAAATCATTCTTTTTTTTTTTCACATTCGCTAAACATTTTTCCAGGCCATTTTCCTTCTTAGATTATATAACGATGCTTCTATTTCTGGACTGGATCTATTCAATCTTCTCTTCCCAGTATAGACAAAACTTATTAAGATAAAAAAAAAATAAGTTCAAAAGCGTTTACGCTGCCTTGTAGGTGATGAATTATTTTCGACCCTAAAACCCGTTCCCCACAAAGGAAACGTAGCAACCTCATAGCTACTCTATCGCTATTTTTATGAAAAATATTCCGAGCTATATTCCTTAATTTCCCTAGTTCATACCTTTACAGCTAAGGCCCGCCATACTATGTCCACAAAGGTGAATCATTCTCGTTGCTTTCGTATTTCATTGGTAAGAAGGAAATTCCATTCTAACAGCTTCTTCCCGTTGCTTTCTGAAGCAGACTACCAAGAGGTTGCTTCCCCAACTATTACAATCTGAACCTCTTCATATTTAAAGTCAACCGTTATTTACTATATATAGTCATAATCTACAACGTCATTTACTAACCCCCTAGCCCGGGTGCCTTTTGAGTCTTGTATTGGGTGAACAACAGTTTAAAAAAGACAAGAGATAACTGTTACACCTTTATTTCAGCTAATAACCTGCTATTGTCTTAGTTCATAGTACTTCCTTAGTTGACACATTAACCGAAACATGGTCATTTATCAGAAGTATTTGATACTCAACAAATTTTCCAGGATATTTCACGTCTCTTAAATACATGGTAAATAATTAAGTCGGCCTTTTTTATGGATGTCACGATTTCCGGAGTAATATAAGATGAAAGACATAATTTCTGCCAATAAAAAGTCGTTGGAAGTTTTAACATTTTGTTTGGGGAAAAATATATATCCACTATGGATCACAAGAAACTGAGATTATTCAGTATAAATCAAAGGCCAAATTTAAAAGCTTCTTGAATATTTGACCTACGAATATTTGCCTGTTTGCTGCGCGATTATTCTTAAGTGAAACTGATTTTTGTCACTCATTTAGTGAAGTACAGGGTGTTCTAAAAGTCACACAAAAATTGACAGAAAACGTTCACTTGTGAAATAGCAGCAAACGAAAATTTGCATAACATCATCTTCGATAATTCGACCAATAAAAGTTTTTAATAATATATTGTCACATACAGAAACATGATTCCATTTAGTAAATAAATATAAAATTTACAAGGTTATCAATAGTAATGCGACTTTTGGAACACCGTGTATATTTGCTTGGTAATTTTAGTTAATTTGTTAGATGTAGAATATGATTAACTTTGATCATTTTTATGAGAAAAATGATGTTCCTGTCAGGAAAACTCCCTTCAACGAACTTGTTAGGGATGATAATATTAGTTCTAGAACTTTCTAGATATCCAGAAGGTTTCATGTCTGCATCGTTTTGCACTCCTTTGCTTGCGTTTGGTGTAACAAACTATCTGTCATATATGTAGATTGAGGGAGACAATGAAAAACAAATGGCTGTGTAAATGAGATCATTTGGTGAAAGGGAAATATTCGTGTGGATAAATCAGTGATTATGCCTAGCGAATTTAATGATTGAACAATGAGGAACAGTCCTATTCCTACTCTATTTGGGCCATGTGCCACATTTGTACATACTTGTGCAACAAATATCAAAAATAGAATAAATAACCAGCGGAACAGGACGCCATTTTGAATATCCAACAGAAGAAACAACAACTAAGTGAACTTGTGCTTGTTACTACTGCAGCATTTCAGCCGATCTATTTTCCGACCAACATCAGGTGTAATTGTATGGGAGATATGTTCTTTAATTTTGAGATTTATCATTATTATTTAAAAATTTGTTTGGACTAATGACATTTTGTTGTTGTGATGTTTAGGTTGCTCAATTCTACGGCCTTCGTCAAACGTACATTTTAAGATAACAGGAAATGAAAAACATAACGCTGTATTAGAATATACTAGTTAATCAAGTTATAATGTTTGCGTACAATTAAATAAAAATAAAATAAAATAAAATAAATTAAATAAATAAATAAAATAAATAAAAAAAATAAAATAAATAAATAAAATAAAATAAATAAATAAATTAAATAAATAAAATAAAATAATAAATAATTAAATAAAATAAATAAATAAATAGAATAAAATGAATAGACATAAAATTAAATAAAAAGATGGGAAATAACATGGATTGTATAAAAAAATTGTTCGGTTTATTAACTAAATACATTTCTTTTCAGCTAACATTGACAACATATTTGCTATTTTGATGTACCATCTTCTGTTATTTGTCATTTAACTTCACGATTCTCTCCTCTTTCGGACTTTTATTTTTGCCAGAAAATAATTGTTTTACCTTCCAGGGGATTCAAAATAGTTCGTTAAGAGATTTCTGCAAAGAATGTAATAAAAAGTAATCTGAAGGTACAATATCTGGTCAGTACGGTGGAATGATTCAATATTAGGTCCGTTCTATTAATTTTGGCCGTTCTTTTTGAATGCTGTCTTTAATTATTCTAATTGGGAACATGTCCGGATTACTTTTTGGACGTTACGTATGAAGGCAAACATTAACAAACCGCTTCATTCAAATTTATTTAGCAGAAAGGACGTAATATTTAATCAGAATAATCACGATTTTCTCTCGGTGACCAATCAAAAATAGTTAAAATTTGGTTGAGAAATTTTCACCGAATTTTCGAGATATTGCACTATCGGGTTAAAATATATTCCAATGTTTATAGAATTTGCTCATTGAAAAAATATTCATCCCTCTAGAAAACTCTAAATAACAGTAGTTCTTTTCAGAAAGAGGGCGATATAAAATGGTGTAGGAGGATGGAATTAAGAAGTTGCCTGAAAGATAGCATCAGATAGCGGAATAAAACATTAAATATATTGTCAATAAAGTTTTATTTATCCGGAAGCTTTTACGTGTCTAGTGGTTATAAACTATCAACTTTTCATTGCCTGCCACAATTTGCGGAAAAAACGGAACACTAGGATGTTTTATGTTTTTAGCTTATAACCCTCTACCGCGAGAGGCACAAGGGTCTTGTACAGGATGAACATTCTTCTTCTTCTTTTATGTGCCGTGACCCTTCAGGACGTAGGCGATTATGGCCCTCTACATCTTCTTCCTATCCTTTGTAACTCTTAATAAGTTTTGTCTTTTTGTTATTTCTTCCAAACTCTGTTCTACCATCCATTTGCTCAAGTTCATCAAATATGTCACGCTTTGCTTTCCCATGTCCCTCATTCCATCAATCTGTCCTGTGAGTATCAGTTTTTCCAAGACTTCCTTCTTCCTTCCTTGCCCCAGAAATTTCGATTGCCTAACCCTTATGTTAAGTATGTTTCCTTTTTGTTTCCATTTTCAACAAAACCCCGTTGTTGCTCACACATTCCGTCCATGGTGTACTCAGCTGTAGAAACACATTTCTGTTGCTTCAAATCTCTTCATCTTTCAGTAGATTGTCCAGCATTCATTTCCATATAGGACGACAGATATCACATAACAGTTCAGTACTTTTTTCTTTGTTTCTAACGAAGTTTTTTCTGTTTCTTAATACTATGCTTAGCTTTTGGGATGCATCTTTGGTTATCCCAATACGTCTTCGGATCTCAGTGTCGCACTTTGCAACCTTTATTAGAAAACTTGCCAGATATTCAAATTTCCGTACTTTTAGTATCCCCTATTTGTAATTTGAATTCCGGCCTGTCCCTTTTGCTGACAACCATGTATTCTGTCTTCTTGTATTTTATATTTAGTCCTGTCTTCTCGCTTTACTTCGCTACTTTCTGTAGTAGCTTTTGTAGTTTCCTTTCTGCGTCGGCTATCAACACTGTGTCATCTGCATATTTTATATGGTTAAGATTGTGGCCGCCTGTGAAATTTACTGTAAAAAAAAATTTTTTCAAAAAATGCGATACAGCAAACCGATTAACATAAGCAAATGATCTTCAATGATGGATGTGAATATTTTGTGTGTGTTGGCTGCCCTCTTCTATCGTGTAATATTCTGATTCGATCGACATCAACCTCAACTGGTCATAAAATACTCTTGAAACATTTGTATCTCCATAAAACAGTTTTTTTTTCCATTAATTGTATTTCTTATCTCAATAAAACAGTTTTTTCCATAAATTATATTTCTCATCTCCATAAAACAGTTTTTTCCGTAAATTATAGTTATCATCTCCATAAAACAGTTTTTCCAGAAATTGTATTTCTCATCTTAATAAAACAGTTTTATCCATAAATTGTGTTTCTTATCGCAATAAAACAGTTTTTTCCCATAAATTATATTTCTCATCTCCATAAAACTTTTTTTTTTCCGTAAATTAAATCTCCATAAAACAGTTTTTCCAGAAATTGTATCCTCATAAAAACAGTTTTTTCCATAAATTGTATTTCTTATCTCAATAAAACAGTTTTTTCCCATAAATTATATTTCTCATCTCCATAAAACAGTTTTTTCTGTAAATTCTGTTTCTCATTTCCATAAAACAGTTTTTCCGGAAATTGTATTTCTCTTCTCCATAAAACAGTTTTCTATAAGTTATATTTCTCATCTCAATAAACCTGTTCTTTACATAAATTGTATTTCTCATCTCCATAAAACGCGGGAATTTTTGTTTATTTCTGATTCAGTCGCTTTACTTTGAAAAAGGACAGATACCGAAAACGTTACTCATTTTTCCTATTTTTTAATGTTAGACCCAAAAAGCCAATATGAGCAAAAATTGACATTTATTTTATAAATACCCACTTCTACAAGACTAGGCTTACAGCCACATCACGTTGAAACACCACTTCCCGTACGATACCCGAAGTTAAGCAACGTCGAGCCTGGTCAGTATCTAGGTGGGTGAGATGAATTAATATTTGAAAACGAAGGCTACTGGCTGATGTTTTCATAAAAAAGAAGATTCAATGTGCAACCAGGTTCGATAAATAAATACGTAGGTTTGGGTATAGCAATAGTCACTAAGTAATAAATACTATAATATGTCTATACACCGTTTTTATAGTGATCATGTCTCTCCACAACTGGCTGATTTTGTAGGCACAGGTTAAAAAACCACTATCCAAAATTCTTCAGTCCAGAAGTGCTTCACTTTTCAGATTTCTTCGAATTTGGAAATACAGGCTATTTAATTTGTATATAGCATTCTGTAAAATGGGGCAGCTTAGGAATGGAAGCATAGACACGATATCCCTTTACATTTATATTTCATAACACATATATTATATATATATATATATATATATATATATATATATATATATATATATATCCTGAATGTAGTTTTATATAAAATTTAATAAATAGACAGGTAATGGTCCTAGTCATATAATGCTCACATGGATTTTTAAGTTGTGAAATTAAGATTTCACGTAAAAATAATATTTTTTACTTTCTGTACGTGTGAAAAAAACAAGATCATTACTTACAAAAAATATATAAATGCAACGCTAAAAACTATTTCTACATCAGCTGTGAGAAGCTGGAGTGGTAGGGTACATCATCGATGACATCACTGTCGGTGTGATGAGGAAAATTCGGTAAGCTATCAATCTCCGTGAATGATGTCGTATTTTGATTAAAATGTTACAACACGTACAGGTACAGTATTTGTATAAAACCAAAACATGGATTCTGAAAAAAAGTTAGCATTTTATTTGTAACGTTGCAACACAATACTCATGCTAACGGTAGCCATGTTGCTTTCGGAAATTTTCCATTTGTGGAAAATCATATCAACGCCTGAAAAACTTTCGGAATTTGGAGTTTTTCGGATTTGGGAATTTCTGGATAACGGATACTCAACTTGTATTAGCAACTTTTTTTTATCCCTTCTACTAACATAAGATGAATAGGTAGGTTACTAGCTGTTTCATTCTGATCGTGTTGCCTTAAGGATATCCTGTCAGTGTTAAATTCTCCAAGCTATCTTCCGTCATTACGTGCCCCGGAAATTTCAGTTATCTCCATCAGATCCGAAATATAAGTGTTCTTTTTGTTTCAATTTCCTTTAAAGCTTCCTCGTTGCTCACATGCTCCGTCCATAGCATTGTTAACATTTTTCTAGAGAATCACATTTCTGTTGCCTCAGATCTCCACTTTATCTGTGAGGAAATCGTCCAGAATTCACTGACATAGAAGAGGATTGTACAAATTAATTGAAACAAATGCTTTAGTTTCCTTTCTTTCAACATAGGGTCTGTTTTAGAACCACTGGAGTGACAGGGTGTAATCGATTTCTATTTTTTCCTCAGATTAGGTCATTTACATTGGCGCGAAGTAATATGAATCTATTTTCGGGGTGTATGATGAAATATGTTTGGCCTTGAAAAATATTGCATCAACCGTGATTGGATCAGATTTTTTATCACACCCCGGCACTATTGTCTCGACTGTCGATTAGTTGTCCTACGGCCATTGTCAACGATGGATGTTACTCCAAGGAAGCATACAAAAATTGTAACGCAGCACGAACACATTGGAAAACCTTACCAGTGAGTAAATCAAAGTACTATATACTGGCACGGAAACTCTCCTGATTTAAATCCAATCGAGAATCTGTGGTCAATCTGCAAGGAACGACTTCGTGGAATGAGCATACGAAGTACTAACATGTGCCAATGGCTCATGTTTCATTGGAAAAAAAAGTAAATAATAATAACAGAATTATTCGTTGTGTTTCAATTAATTTACACAAGGGTGCATGTGTCATATAAAAAAATACAATAATCGAAAAAATGTATTGATTAATCTTAGATTATTTATGATTCTTTCTATCAGAATTGAGGTGAAGAGTTATCATTATTTACATAATTTGCATGCGAAATAAAGCGCTGGCTTGTGAATTTAGTGATATAATAATTGTGAGTTCAATCCCTGGGCCATGTAGTGCAGACTCAGCCTCAGTGGAACAATGAAAACACATAACTGATTAGTACTAAAAAGTGAAGAAGACTAGAAATCCTTTGACGTGGGTGTCGTAACAAATGAAAATAAAGTGTTCGGTTTGAAATTCCCTGAAGATTACCTGGATCAAAAAGCACCTGATGAAGTCTGCAGGACAAAATGGCTGAAACGTTGTGATAACAACAACAAAGATGAAGACAATAATCCGCCTTGTAAATAATGTAAATATTTATGTGTTTTATTCTTCGCGATGAATAAATTGCATTATACTATTGTGACGTACGGTGGCTGTTAATAAGTCAAGACTTCAATGTTAAGATAAAACAGTATTTAATTATTGCTTATTGTAAATATTAAATTTAATCCATTAGCTTAAAATTAAAACTAAAAGAAAAGCTTCAAGAAAGATTTTTCATTTTAAAAAATTAATTTTAAACCTTAGGTATCGCATTTTTGAGAAGGTCCCTACATTAACGTTAGATGTCATATTATTTATATTAATAATTACTAATAACCGTGTAATTAGTAATAACCTAATACACTAATTAGTAATAACCTGTCGAGTTTCGCAATTTGTTTCTCTATTTAAAATGCTACAGTTATTAGAAAATATATTCATTTTAAATACAGAAGTTGCAGTTTTTCCTGATACTCAGAGGTTAGCTCTTGGAACACAGACCTCCATTTCAGTTTAATTCAAAATGTGTATGTGTATAATTTTACGTGTTTTTACTAATATTTTCATTCAGTTACAGGCTTAAAAATATTTCCACCAAATTAAAAAAAAATGATTTAAAAATAATTTGATTTATTAGCGAATAATTTCCGAAAAGTTCAGTAAAAGTTCAAGAAAAGAAAATCCTGTTTTGGAGTTTTAAAATTCTCCAATTTTCTTATTTTATTGCTCAGCCCAGGGTAAGACTTGTCTATACAAAGAGAGAGAGGACAATGTCTTATTCCGAATTCTGTCAAATTGTTTGTATATTTTTGTATGCATGTGCTTGTGTGTATATTAAATAGCACAAGCATATTAAGAGGTACGGGGCACATTTTATGAGGATATGTGGAGAAACATAACGGTTACCCCTAAACTTGAAAAAATTAAGATTGTAGCGATCGGGGAAATTCTTCTCTTGGGCGTCAGTTCCACAAAGTAGCGGTTCGTGGAAAGAAGCTATGTAAGTCACTTATACTCATATAAATGACACCCGAGCATTCAGTATGACAGTATGTGAGGGACAAACAGTCAGCTCTTCTTTTATTATTATAGGATGTCGGTTTCATTCTCTGTTTTGTCAAAGAATAAATAAGTAAAATTAATTGGTTTCTTATTAATGTAAAAAAAAAAAATCAAATTTGCACACGTGAGTCTGTGACTCTGATATAAAGAATTTTTGGTGATAACGAATCTAATCTAAGCTTAGTCATTCTTGCAAGACATCGCAGTCTAATCAGTCTTGTTCTGTGCTTGATATATATCTCTGTACTAAAGAGTGCTATTGAAAACTGATACTTTAACATTTTTGTGTTAACACAAAACACTGCAAAAAACAAATGACAAGTGTCAAGATTGTTCTTTTTTTATCTTAAAGACCTATTAATCTAAAAAATTGTTACGACAAGGAGCACTAAGTACATTTGAACCAGTTTGTTGAAGCCATATTTGTACGAGAGGTTTGCTACTGGTTAAAATGCAATGAGATACATAAGTAAAAACTAATTAATTTGATACTGTTTAAGCGAGAGAATCCGATGGGATATTGGTGAATACACTTCATCGAACCTTGTGAACTGGCCTTACAGAATTACAAAATCAACAATGAATTGTACCGAATAACAGAAACCATATCACTTGAGGATTTTTTAAAACAGCAGCAACAGCTAAAATGGATATCACATGTAACTCGAAGAGCAAATAATGACAATAATGGCAATAACAGCTACTGGACGTAAGGAAGCTATTTTCCTGAAAAATTGTTTGAAGAAAAATATTTTATAAATTTCACAAGCTGCTCGCTTAATGAATTCCGAATGTTTCCTTATAAGGAAACGGCTAATGTTATCATTCATTGACCTGTCTGAAAACACTATTTTTCAAAATTTCTTTTATACAAAATAATTTCTTGGCTTAAAGTTCAATGTAGTGGACAGTATTGTGAAACTTTACGAACAGTTTTTTTGAAAAGCATTTCATTGTAAGACTCTGAAAACAAGATAACTGGTATATCTAATATATTAAGTTCGTATGTGTGTCCATTCAAAACCAAACTCTGAAAATTAAATATATAAGATTGATTGTTTGGCTGTGTATATAATGAAACTATAACGCAAAATAAATGAAGTTTTTCTATTTTCTTCGCACGTGGTCAAATTTGACATGGGAGGGTCGATTTAATGTATAATTAAATCCCTCAGTTTCCCTCTCCACTTTCATTCTGGGACGTCTAAGGTCTAATATATTGACCATGACCCTTTCCTTTTAATAAGAGATTTGCAGCTCGAAGTGACGTGCCCTGTATAAGAAACGCGATGGATTAATAGGCATATTCAATCAGACAGAATAATGCACAAGGTCGAGTTTAAGCTGGGACTTTCACGCATGAAAGAGTCCAGATAGCAAAAGAAATATCCAGTCTTCTCAATATTTCCTCTTCATGAACTTCTAGGTATTATTAACTCAGAATTGGCCCATGGCAGTGGTACTGCCTGATGGGTGTGTGTAACTGAACGTATTAACTTATTATCTATAGCAAAAAGCATGTGTCTTATATCTTGTCCAACCGAACACTTTTTGTGAAGTAATGAAGGTAAAAAAAAATTCAAAAAATATTTTCAAGTTTTTTTGAAAATTGGTTTGGAAAGAAAAGTAAAATTTTTTATTGAACAAAAAAATCCATACTTTAAAATTTAGTATCTTGAAAAATACTGAATAAAAGAACAGTAACGACAATTATGAACAGAAAAGAATGTCAAGCCCCATTGTTTGATTTTTAAAATTTTTTTATTCTTCACCCACATGCACAGTTTTTAAGAATCTAACAAATATTATAAATTAAAGTATAAAATACTGCATTCATATGTTCATTGTATAAGACGAAATAAAAATCAATTACTATAATAACAGATTGGTGGCAAGGTCTCGTCATTTTATTTAAACCTTCTCGCTTGTGAAACTCTCTTCCGGATTCAACTTTGATATTCAAAATTTAGATGCAAGGTCAATTAATATCCATTCTTTTATTGTCTTCACAACAATTCAGTAACTGGTACTATGTTTCGGGGGTGAAATGATTAAAAAAATCTGACAGAACAACGAAATTGATGACTTTTATAATCGATATGGTCAGTTATTCAAATAAATCCAAATTTATGCTTTGAAAATGAAAACCACTTCCAAATCGCAATATGAAATAGATTTTAAGAATCTAACAAATATTATAAATTAGTATGAAATACTGCATTGAAATAAAAGGGGACCATAATTTTAAAATAAATTACAACAATCGTTTTGGATGGGGGTTGGGAAATTTATTCAAAAAGGGAGGTTAAAATAAATGGGATGGGTTGGGAAATTTATTCAAAATGTATTTCCTTTTTTGGAACAAAAAGAGCGGAACAGGATGTTAGAATAAACAGAGACGTTGGAAAAAAAATTAAAGGAAAACAAAGTAAACAGGAGTGTCTGTTATAGTCTCTGGGTTGGTTGAAAGAAAATCATAATTTATATCGCCCACTAGGCCTATCTATTCCGGACACAAGAGAGAAAAGCAAATTGACTTGGTTTGTACAACAACGCCAGTTATCGTTACTAGTAAAAGTTATTTCACAATGGCTTGAATGACAAATAAAAGATGATATCCTCAAATTGTCTTTTTTTATGAGATGAATAATGAAAACAAAGACACTATACTTTGGAGATGGAAAAATCATAATGGCGCCTGCGTAAGGTGGGATAGCTTCATCTGATACTTTCAGATGGGGATGTCAACTTGCGACGGATCATATTTACATCCGGTTTACTGTGTGTCTATTTTGTGGAATGAGGGGGAGGAAAGATTTTGGTTAGTGGTTAATAAGAAATGACTTCTTGCTGACATATTGTGTCTGAGAGTTGACCTTAGCAATCTTTTATGCATGGGCTGCAGTATTTTTACGAGAAGTGTTTCTCGTTCGCGTGCATAAGTGAAGTGAGAAAAGAACCTGTATGAGACAGAAAGAGAAATAAAGAGGAGAAAATAAGAGAGAGAGAGAGAGAGAGAGAGATTAAAATGGAATGAAAAGTTAATAGTTTGTAAATTGGAAGAGGGGAAGAGAGAGAGATTAAAGAAAGATAGTGCAGAGGGAGAGAAAGGGTAACAGATAAAGAGAGAGGACAGAATGAGAGAAGATAGAGAGTAGGATATTTAGAAAATAAAAAAAAAAGGATGCAGAGAGAAAGAATGAGAGAAGAAATACGAAGAAAAAAAGAAGGCATATATTCAACCGAGTCTGACATAAGGCCACAAAAGAAGGGCACCTAATGGATTTTTTTTTGTTTTTTTAACGGATTCTTAATGATTATTTAATGCTGAAATTTAACTTTTGGGGTGCTTTGGTAATTTTTTTTCAAAAATACCTTGCTGGTAGTTTTTTTCTTTTTTTTTACTATGAAAATATACTGCTGGTATTCTTACTAAAAAATGTATTTTAATACTTTCATAATGTTTTGACCCCAATTCGGGAGTTCACTATTTGCCTATAACTGGGAACAGCAGTTAAGAGATGGTTTCTAAAAACCTTCGATCAGAGGCCTTGCTGCCGGATGTAGTTTATCATCATACCCAGGGCGCGGTACCTAATGGAGATTAGATTCATTGGACGGTTATTTTGTTAACCACTGTTGTGCATATTTACTGAAATGACTTAGTTTGGCACAAGGCCACGTGAGCAGAGCATACAGAGAAGTTCGAGCCCGTTATCAGGCATATGTAATATTATCTTGCTGCTCATCGCTCTGCAGCAAGAACTCTTGTGAACGGGAAAATGAGACAGAAAATCAGGTGTTGTAAATAAGAGGAGGATAAATGAAAATTAATCGAGAAAGAGAATATAGAGGTAAAAAGAGATGCTGTTAGAAGAAGAGAAGAACGAATAGAGAAGAGACTAGGAATAAGATGGTGGGAAGAAAGAGCGTAAAAAGAAGAAATAAGAAAGAAAAGAGAGAGAAGAAACTTGGTGAGAATACGAGCGAGAAGAAGCAGTGATAGAAGAAATGTATGAGAAGTAAGAGAGGGGGAGAAACAGTTGAAATTAGATGTAAAAAAAGAGTGGATGAGCAGGAAGAGAAGAATTTGTGCGCAGAGGAAGAGAAGAATTTTTTTTACAGTAATGTTCATGCTGTACTAGGGTTAGAGAGTAAGAGACACAGCTTATGTGTGAAGAAGACAACGGTTAACCCCAGATTTGAATAGGTTAACATTGTAGTGATCGGGGAAGCAGCCTCTTGGGAGCTGGTTTATGCGAAGAAGCTGCTTGAATGGAACGTACATCTTACCAGGGTAATATAAAGGGAACGAGGGTGATTCGCTACAATGTGCCTGTCATGACGGGTCTTAAGCCGTGAAGGTTTGGACTTTCCAAACTGAGTATAATCAATTTGAACACTCGCCATGGGAATAGCGATGAGGCCGTGAGAGGCTTGCGAGTTCTCGTTTGTGATAAAGGAGTTGCAGAATGGAAAAATAATTCTTCGCCTAATTCAAAGACGTAGAGACACTTTTGGATTTTATCGAGAGTGGAAAGTGAAGACTGGGCAGCTCCTGACCATGTATAGCAGCAGTATTCCATTTTCGGCCTGAACTGGCTCTTGTAAAGATAAAGGATAACAGGAAAAGTCAGGTACTTTCTGGAGCAATATAGATCCCAGCATCTTTAGCGATGGACCGTATATACGAGTTCCACTTGAGGTCTAGGGTGAGTTTAAGCTTCAAATTTTCTATTTCTTCTTCTCGTGTGAGTTCGAATCGCTCGACGCGAATTTGTATTTTTTCTTCCCGTGTGTGTGTGCCAATTTGCTTGTTGGACGCCGAGAGAAGATTTTTCTTTTGTTGATTTTTTCTTTTCCGCGTGAGTTCGAATCTTCGTCGCCAATTTGTTGTGGATTCCAAGATGAAATCCGGTCTCCAATGAATGACAAACGTAGGAATGAAATATAACAAATAAATGTATTTACACAATAATACAATTGGTAATACGGTTAGTAAATCCAGAAACGCGGTTAGTAGCAATAATAATATATATATATACAGTCTGGTAAATCCAGTCTCGAAGTAGGACTTCCTTAGTGTCTACGTGCTCGCAGCTGTGACTTCTACAATCGGTTACCTCACACTATTACTCTACCTCCAACTCAATCACAATCTCCGCTCTCTGTCTACTCTGACTGACTCTGGGTGTTTAATGGCAGCAGTCCAAGTACACACTGGTCGAGTCCACTTGTATGAAAAAGGGGTGGACCCCATAACATAAATAAAAATAAAAATCAAGGACAGAAAGTCGTGGAGAGCCATTATCGCCTACGTCCAGAGCCGACATGGCATATAAAGATGATATTTTCAAAATGATAATGTCACAAGTTTTATTCAGACTTCAATATACAGATTGCAAAACCCTGAAGTGCGAAAGATTTGCCAGACATTTTATTTCGCTTTTGAAAAAAAATAAAAAATAAAAAATAAAAAATAAAAATAACATTCTTTCTGCCTGGGGTTAATTGAAAATTAAATAATTTTCTTTTTTTGGTAACGTGATCTAAAGTTTAACACAAGTTTTGTCATTATTTTCAGACGATGAAAAAAAAAAACGATAAGGAAGATATTGTTTCACGTTTTCGCGACGGAATAAAAACCACTTGAAATGAAATAAAAGTTCAATTTATGAAGAACATGATGTCTATTGTTAGCACCAAACACCCTTCGTATAAGAAGCCCACCTAATATATAATAAAAACTTTGAGAAATATATATTTTCTCTTTTCTCTCTCTCTCTCTCTCTCTCTCTCTCTCTCTCTCTCTGTTATGGTCCGGTTCCTTGTACCACGGTGATAGTCCAAGGTAGAACCAATAAAGAAGAACTCGAACACGGATATGGAATAACACAGATATATCACTAACAGGAATATATACAGAGAAGTAGAAAGTGTTAGTACGAACAATCACGTTTAGTAGGGAGAACAATGTAGTCTCGACGAGTATCATTATTCCAATGTCTTGTAGTAATTGTCTGAGCGCGACTCTGTTTCGGACTGCCTCAGACTCGACTGACTGACTTGCTCGCTCTGACTGATAGACTCCTGACGGACCTCACTCCAGACTTCAGACTGAACGGTATTTAGTCACCCCCGCCCCACACGAGGGCATCATGTGGCACAAGGCCGGTTTAACGTGGGATCTCCGAGCCTGTGTGCTCGGCCAAAAATATGCCCTTTGAACCCGTATAAACGGTTTCAGGGTCGGTTTACCTCCCCGAAAGAAACTCCGCCCTTCGGCGTAGCCTCGTTCGGGTTCCTCCCCGCCCGAAGGCAGAGAGTTCAACCGATCAGCCGGTCGCCTGACTTCAGAAATATAGTCTTAAGGTGTGCTATATTTATGGGATAAAGTGCTCAATATCAGAGATAGAGCGTGTGTAAATAAAAAAGAGTGAACATTGAAGTCAACATCGACAGGCTGTTTCATGCTAGATGCCATGAAACAGTCTGTTTCATTGCTAGATACAATCGTATCCTGAAGATTGCATCTAGCATGAAACAGACTGTCGCCTCTAAGTGTTGACTTCAATGTTTACTCTTTTATATATATATATATATATATATATATATATATATATATATATATATTAGAGTGCGACTTAAGTTTCGTTGTTTTACCAACTCATCAGGGACGAAATATTACTTATGATTTAAACAAATATTATAAGCAATATCATGCCTCATGAATTAGTAAAACAATGAAACTTAAGTCGCACTCCAAACGTAGGGATATGTATATTTATTAATATATATTTCTTAGCTCATTGAGCACTGTTTTTTTTACACCTTAAAGTAAATTTTTGTATATATATATACACTAATAATAAATATACATTTTGTTTATATCAATTACTTATTTGTTGTTGATTATTACTATTAAATTTAGTTGTGTTTATGTGTTCGTTCGTAGCTTGTTAATTTGTTAATCACTTAATTTGTTTATTTATTTGTATTTCTAGTTTCGTTCGTTTATTTTTCAGGGCTTGTTTATCTTATTTGTTTAGTTCAAAGTATTGGTTTTGTCTAATGTTACATCATCAGAGTTGTATATTGTGCATGTATCTGCATTTTTATGGTGGAATTTTACAAGATATTCGTTTTCAGCTTTTACGTAATGTCGCAAAAATTGTTTTCGTGTCTGCATTTTAGGATAAAGTCTGATCGTTTATTCAGTAATTTGGGTTGGTCTGGGAAGTAGCCATTTTCTCCTCCAGACAGAGTATACAAATCAAATTGAAAAGCTGTAAACATTGTCTAGGGGAGAAAATAATAATAGTAAAGAATGAGTAAAAGTTAACAAACAACTTGATATAAAATAGGTACAAAGGACCACATTCAGATCCACAATTATTTCTACTCAAAAGAGCTCGAGAATAATTCGAAACATAAGCGTTATCGCCCACAACACACATGGACTAAAGATTGTGTTGAAGCATGAAACAGATTGTTGCCGCTTGCTGTTGACTTCAGTGACCAATAATATACGACGTTTGCTTTGAGTGATTTGAACCAGTAATCGAGAAGATAGAAAGATGAAAAACGACCAAATCGACGACAAATTTAGAAAGGAAAGTTACGATCAAACATGCGCGCATCATCACGACCTAACATGCGCAGGTGAAATATTTGCATAGCCGTTTATAACGATTTTTACGAGCGCGTCAATAACGGCAAACGCGTTCAGGAACTTTCATTACGGACAGAAGCTGCAAAGAGGAACGATCGTTTTATTTATTTCATTAAGAACTTGTAAAGAGGAACGATCAATTAGTTTTTTTTTTTTAATACCCTGCCTGGTGGCAAATGCTGCTGGTGGCGCCTGGGGTGGCGGTCCCGCCATAGCCACCGAAACCGTGAGATCACCCCTGGTCGGCGGCTGATGAAGACAGGGTATCGCACGTGCTAACACACGTTGTATGTTAAAATATATATATATATATATATATATATATATATATATATATATATATATATATATATACAGTGCTGTTCGATAAAAGTGACTCATCTGATTTTTTTACTAAATGTTCTTTTCTCCGGTGAAACGAAAGTTGAGCTAAATTCAAAGGATAAGCTATCTAAAATCCGAAGAAGAAGCTTTGAAAGCTCTTTGAATTTAGCAGTAAGTACTGTCAAGCATCCGTTCAGTATAATGTTCTGGGGATGCTTTTCTTTTCATGGGACTGGTCTCTTAAAACCTATTGAAAAGACCCTCAGGAGCGAGAAGTACAAGAGAATTTTAGAGTCTTGTCTGCTCCCTTCTGCTGAAAGGGTGCAAATCGACCCCACCAAGATCATTTTTATGCAGGATAATGCTCCCTGTCGAAAATCAAAATTGATGAAGGAATACTTTGATGAGTAGCAGGTGAGTGTTATGACATGGGCGCCCTGATCTCCTGACCTCAACCCCATAAAAAACTTATGGAGCATTATAAAGTACAGGCTCTCGAGAAAGCATGTTGCTCAAGACAAGAGAACATTTAGTAAAAAAATCAGGTGAGTCACTTTTATCGAACAGCACTATATATATATATATATATATATATATATATATATGCATGTTTCATTAAAAACGACAGACAAGGTACTACGGTTAAGCTTTTTATTTAATTTTTCTTGTGTTCTGACAAGAGCTTTCTTTTCTGGACAAAGGGTGTGTAAGAACTGTCCAAATGTTTTATATTTCCGAGCGTTTTCGGCTATACCTTTAGCCATTATCAAGGTTGATTCGATTTTCAGCTTAATTGAGTGTGTGCGTTTTGTGTATGTATTAGTGTGTGGTAGGGATGTTTTTAATTTCCGAACAAGGTTAGCACATTGTGGCTTTGTTCGTAGTTAATATTGTTAAGAGTTGGCCTTTTTTCTTTTTTCTTTTTCCTTTTTTATTATTAAAGCTTCCATTATTTTTAATCATTTTTTGCAGGTGGATGCAGTTAATATATTTGTGTTTTCTACTAGTATGTTTCTAATGGAGTCTGTTAAATTTGTGTGTGTGTTTAAATGGGTTCTAATGAAGCTGTGATCAGATAGGTGTAATGTAAGACGTCTGGATAAGCATGTAGTTGTGTAACCAATGTAATTATTTATGAGTCCGGTTTAATCAGGAACACAGTTCCTTAAGGGGCATTTGAACTCATGGATAATGTTCGTTCTTTGTAATTTTGACTTAGCTGGTGTGTTGTAATTTTTAAGGATAAGGTTGGCTGTCTAAATTTGATTTTTTTATTCGGCTCAATTGGAGTAGTATATTTCTTTATAATATGCCTTAGAGAAGATTCGTCTTGTTTTTAATTAATATGCATTTGGTCTTTGTAATAAATGTGTATATGATTTGGGGCTGTGTATTCACTATCGTTATTACTTGCTTTGGGAAGATATCGTTATTACTTGCTTTTGAGTACCTTGTCTGTCGTTTTTAATGAAACATGCATAAAGGAAGGATTGCTGCCTAAATATACAACTATATATATATATATATATATATATATATATATATATATATATATGTGTGTGTGTGTGTGTGTGTGTATGGCAATAGAGCACCTAAAACCCAAGGAGTTACAGGTTGTGGAAGAATTAGGAACAGAAACATTAATGAGCAAGGAGAGAAAAGAGGATGGTATATAGATTGGCATTGAATTTAAATTTTTGAAGATTAAAGATACCTGGAAAGTACGGAGCCAGAAAGGAGTTTCACAAGAGAGAAGTGCGAGAAAAGAAATTGTAAGCATAGAACTTACGGTTGCATCTAGCCAATTCATTTGTAAATTGATAAGGACTTGTTGCTAATCTAGTACCGCGCTTAAATTCATAAAGTCTTGATACCATAGCGAAGAGTTCATCCGAACAATTACCATGAAAGTATTTATAGAAAAGGCGCAGGGAAGCCACATTAGGGTAGTGGGAAAGTGACTGAAGCTGAGATATCAGGTGAAGGCCAATAATATTGCTGATTTTTCTTTGAATCTTATCAAGAATCTCTAAATATATGAGAATATATTCAGGAGTACCGGACCATATGTATCAGCAATATTCAAAGTATGGAAGAATGGTAGACTTATAAATATGTAAGATAGAATCATAAGGGGAAAATTGTCTAGCACAACACAACAGTAAACCAACATTTTTAGCAGCAGACCTAGTAATCGATTTAATATAATCTTTCCACTTCATGTCATCCGAGAATGTTAGCCCGAGAAGTTCCTGGAGGCTAGCATCAGCCATGCTGATGGGAGGCAGAGAGGGATCTCTCGGATGATTAATGGACAGAAGTATAGTTTTAGAGGCGTCAAAACTGACAAGCCATCTTTTGTCTCAGTTAACGATGGACGATTGCGTTTTGGAGATTGGCTATTGAACAGGAGTAGAGATCTATCCTTTGTTCCCTGATCAGCATATGGTTTACAGGTTCTCTCTTTCTTCTACTGGGATCACAATGATTTGAGTGTCTTAACTTTTTGGTGCTCAGACTAACATCAACTGATAAATTTAACTCAAGGCTGTGGCAGTGAAAGATAGGCATAACAGTGGGAAAAACACGTCAAAACATCTTTCAAAAAAACAAAAAAGCCCCAAAAAACAAAAAACAAAAAAAAAATGAGCTACATAGCCACACCAATATAATAGTTAAAAAAAAGCAGATAAAAGCAGTATCTTTGTCATATTAAATAAATCAGATTATTATTCAAAGATACAACAAATACTGGACAATCATATCAAATTTAAAAAAGTTGGCAAAAATATGATTAACCAACTAAAATCAAAAATAAACAAATTTATCATAGCCAATGACGCAGGACAGGGATAACTTAAAAGTTCTTAAAATAAATGGCAACTACAAAGCAGGAGACATGTATGGAACTATAAAAATATATAAACCTAACTTCCCACTCCGCCATATCATATCACAAATTTCTATTCCGGTTTAACAACTAACCAAAGTTATTAATCAACTAATTATACCATATACCCAATAAATACAACATTAAATCAACACAAAATCTACTCCAAATCTACACAAAAACCTAATCATGATGATGTCACCTAGTATTACTTATTCACTCCCCAAAATCCGTCATATTTATCATGTAATAAAAACAGAACACTAATATTACCTAATTTTTAATGGACACTTAAATTATGACAAAATTTCAAGAATTAAACACAAACACTGACGCCATGAGTTAAAAGTGCCGCCCACACAGAAAATGGATGCAAATGCCGGTTACAACTTGTTGTATTCCGTTCCTCCCATTCTTCCTATATATAATTCCATCGACAAAAACATTATTAGTCTGAAGATGTTTTTTCGAGGGATGAAACGTGTAACATGTTATTTTTTTATTTTGTCGTTCAGTTACCCAGTCTTACTTTTATATATAGTGCTCCATATCATATTTCTCTCTTTCTCTTTATATAATAATAATAATAATAATAATAATAATAATAATAATAATAATATAACAAAAATGAGTAAAATAACAAAAAATATCGACTTTTCAATGAATCAAGAAAAGTTTAAGTGACTTTTCTGGTTAGCAGAATGAAAAGTTCGCGTTGAAAAACTCAGCAGGGCCAAATATTTAATAATGATTTTCCAAATATCTCACTCCAATGAATGTTTCGGCTCAAACTCGGCTAAGCAGATAATCCACTTGAACCTTTCTTGATTTATTAAATACTAGCTGAATTACCCGCGTCTTCCTGTGTGCCATATTTTTTTTTGTAAGAAAATGATGATTGATTTTAAATCATTGTTATAGTTTGTGGAGAAAAATTAAATATTACTCAACGATCTTGTCGATGTGACCTCCATCTACTGGCTTTCTCCTTCTATATTTTGTGTAGGAGTTATTCCTATAGTCACATTTAAATCAAAGGGAAAAAAGATCAGTAGGGGTTTTTGCTCCCCGAGGACCCCCTTTGATCAAAATGTAATATACTTATCCAAGTAACCTTTTTTTTATTCTCGTGTTCAAATTTAAATTTAATTTAAATAAAGGGGGGGTAGGGGGCCCCCCACCCCTTTGATCAAAATGATCTTGCCGATGTGACCTCAATCTTCTGGCTTACTTCTATATTTTGGATAGGAGTCATTCATTGTTCAAATTTAAATTTCATTTAAATCAAAAAGAAAAGAAAAATTCAGTGGTGGGTTTGATCAGAATGAAATATTCTTATCCAAGTACCTTGGGTAATATAGTTTCAGAATATATATAGTTATGGGAGTCTATCTCGAAAACCCTAGGCGGAGTTCGATAACAAACAAACAGATAGATACTACAATATATATATATATATATATATATATATATATATATATATATATATATATATATGAAGAAATATAGCTTTAAATATGCTATATTTCTGGGATAAAGGCTAGAGGCTACAATTTTATATATATATATGTGTGTGTGTATGTGTGCGCGGGAGCGTGTGTGTTTATATATATATATATATATATATATATATATGTATGTATGTGTATTATATGTATGTATATAAATATATATACAGCCTGACGATTGCGTCTAGAATGAAACTGCCTGTCGCCTCTCAGTATTGACTTCAATGTTAACTTTTATATTTATATTTACATACGCCCTATCTCTGATATTGAGCACTTTATCCCATAAATATAGTACACCTTAAAACTATATTTCTTCATATTTCTTCACATATATATGTGTGTGTGTGTGTGTGTAAACTTACACTGATGGTGAAACAAAAGCTTAAAAATTAAATCGTCACCCATGAATATTACATTGTTTCTAACATCAAGTGAATTCATCTCTTACTTGCGTTCCTTTTCAGTCACACTAAAACTATTAATTCGGATTTTCTGACCAGATAATTATATCACAATGTTGAGAGGCAAACGCGAAATTCAATTGGAAAGCCCAGTGACATTGTACATTATCTAAGCTGGTATTCTAGTTTTTTTTAGTTATCTAATCGATATACGGTATTTTTGATAAACGCCATATAATAAAGACTTGCAAAAATATTTTAATGATTGTATATGTCCAGATTATAAATTCCTACTTTATTTCGTCACAATTAATAAACGAAACATTTTAAATTTAGAAACGAAGAAATTCTAAATTGAGTTCCTGTTAGACGGAGCAAAAGGACCGATGTTAACCCTCAAGGTTGAAATGACCAATACTGGTTTTTGGTTTGTGTTGAATAAAAATTCTAATTTTGTGACAGTTCAATTTTTTTTTTTTGCGTGTATATATATGTGTTAAAAATCTCAGGGTCACCACTTTTTTGGAGGGAATTTCGTTGTTACTTGTTGCTTTTAAGAAGGTCGATAGTAGCAGTCCTTCAGGACAGCCGCTAGTTTTGAAAGGTTCAACAAGCAATCAATTTGAACCAAAATAAATAAAATAGCAAAAAGAGAAGGGTTATCAAAACAATTTGTATTAAATACAACATCAATGAATAGTAAAATTTTCTTGATTCACACGCACAAAAGTCCGTTATAAAATGTTCATTCGTATAAAGAAAATTATTAAAGGAATATAAGAGTCACTTTGTTAATACTTAAGTTTAAGGCGTGCTGGTCAAGGAGATGAAAAAGGTTCGGTAGGAGTCATTCGGTATTCCGGTGGTGAAGGAAGGCTGGAGGCGTCGGGTTTGATTTTGAGAAAAGAAGACATTCTCTGACAGTAATCAAAGCTTTCTCTACAAAGTTTTGTCGAATTTATTTGTGCCCATCGGCTCAAGTCAGTCTGCTGAAGCAAACTGTTGGGTATGGCGCGGAGCCATTTTATAGAAATTTATTATTCTTTTATTTCTTTTATTTGCTTAAGTTTTTAAAAACCAGTAAATTTGCTATTTAGACCTCTGAGGGTTAACATCCGGTCCTTCGCTTGGTCCGTGCCACCACAAGTGAATTCGTAAAATATATTTCCAAATGGGAAATCATTTCAAAAGTTTAAATACGGAAAATATTTTTATATTACTTGCTTAAGTTTTTATTAAATTTCAACAGACTTGTACTGCATGCTTGGTCAATGAATGCCAAATATTCCCTTAAAAGGAAACGGATAATATTAACATTACCATTAGATTTTTCGAAAATAATGGTAGAACTGAAACATTACTAGGAATAATCTTTAAATCTATGTACAAGTAAAATTATTTATCAAAATTTAAACCAATTATATTGATAAATCTTTATGAATGGGGAGGGTAAGATGATTTATGCATTTACGATAGAATTCTTGGGACCGAATCTTCTTGAAGGAGTTTTCACTAATATTTCACGCTAGAGTTTTTTTCATTGAAAAGTTTGTTTAAATGTTTGTAAGGAATCATTTTACAACGGATTTGGAGTATATGGAGAATTACGTAAATCTTCAAGATAAAACTGGATACGCGGGTGGTGTAATAGCAGCTCAGAATGAGAAATCGGAGAACCGAGTTCGAATTTCAGTTGTTCCTTACATTCACCTATACGCAAATACAATTGGAAAAGGCATAAATTCATCTCCACCCAGCTATGGATTAAATAGTAGGACATCTGGAAAAATCATTGCATTCTTAAAAATATACTAATGTTATATTCATTCGCAAAAAAGAATTATTCTTAAAAACCAAAATATGTTTCGGTTTTAAATAACCCAGAAAAAGTTGATAAATCGTAAAAAAATACACCAATTAAGCAATCGAAAGCGAACAAATTGAGCTTTGGCAATGTCCTTTGTGTAATGCATCAACTAGTATCGTGGAACAAAAGATGGCCTCTTTGATTGACATGCTGGCCTTATTTAAATTCGTATGCGTTTCATATAATACTTGACACTACACATTATCTGCGAGCGAAAAATATAATAGGATCATTCCTGTCGGAGATCATCAAACAAATACTAGAATCTTTGTCGTTGCAACATTGTCTTTGGAAAATATTTTTGAGATTTATCAAGGTCAAGATATTTTGTAAATAATTTTCAGCTGTCGTAAAAGACCCACATTTCCTTCCATATTTATTATTCAATCCAAAAATGGATATTTTGTTTCCTTAAAAAGAGCATAAGGCAAATTAAAGAAATGTAGATTTTTCTTATTTTTTGTTGTGTTCATTTGGTAAGCGTTTTCCATGTTTCATTTTCATTTTGCTTGAGATGCCGTAGAATTGCTGAAAATGAAATTATCTAGTTTTCGAACATTACTAGAATTATTTGGCGAAAATTCTCGTCCACTAATTCTTTCAAGTGGACATTTACAACCGTAGTAAGATACTCTCTGTTCTCTTTATATTGGAAAATGACATTAAAATATTGGCACTTCGGGAACATACAGTTGGTTTTAAAATAATAACTTTACTCAATATTTGATCAATATCACAGACAAGTAAGGGACATTGTAATAAAGTATAAAAATACACTAGAAAATGTCATAACACTTTAAATATAGTCATTAAACATGTAATCTATTATATGTGAAAGTTTCATCATAATAATAGTAGATCCTATGAAATATTCATGCAAAACAGATATTGAGAACCCAAAAACCAGTTATCATTTTTTCTAGCAACCTTATAATGTTCTGTTTTTTTTTTTAATGAAAATATTTTGTATCATTCAGTGTTTTTGCTTCTCAGTTGACTGAAATTCATCATTTTGCATCATTCAGTGATTTTGCTTCTCAGTTCGCTGTTTTCAAAAAGAATTTTCTTTAGGAATTCTGTTTCTTTAAGATGTTAGAGCCGTTAGCGATGAAAAAAAAAATACTGGTTTTTCTGAAAAAGACTTAATTGAAAACTTTAAGTGTGATGAAAGACCGGAAGATATATACAGGAAACAAAAATATAACAAAGGTTGAGAAAAAAAAAAAAAAAAAAAAAAACAAAAAAAAAAAAAAAGCAAACAAAAAGAATTTATCGCTTTCTGTAGAAAAGTAAACAATAAGAAAACGAGAAACTCCTCTTAAAAGGCAATTGCAGAAATAGGATTCATTTGCTGAGAATAAAAAGAAAACTAAAAATCAAAGGATACTGGATTGACATGAAAATTAATTTTGCTTTTTGTGTCCAGAAAAGAACATGAGGTTGAAAATTTCGCTTTTGTCTGATAGGAAGATATATTTTTACTTTATATTTACACATTTTAAAAAAAAAAATCTTATATTTCTGCATGGTTTTCCCATGAGTTCCTTCGTTAACGTCCTGTCAGTACCTCATAAATAATGGATTATTCCGTTTTGTTCGACTGGAAAGACAGAAAAGACATAGCAGAGGCACTATTTGGTGTCAGTGATAAGATGAAAGAAAGAATACGCCATGTCAATGTCTCATAAATAATGAACTGTTCCGTTTTGATTGCGCTGAAAAGCGGGAAAATTTAATTAAAATCCGATAATTATTTGATTTTTGAAAGAATTTCCAAATCAATGTGTTTTTCACCGCAAAAAGACATTAAAATTTCCTATACTAATTTATGGTCACCCATTGACGCAAGAAAAAACCCCTAGAATGTTGAATGTTCTAAAAAGAAATAAAATTAAAATAATCAAAAATTCTTTGGTCTTCTTCTTAATAACATAAAATTTGTAACGAGATAACTTTGTTTGTATTAAGTTTGGGGCATTTTTTCATCATGTATGATCATTTTTTAGCGAATCTATGGAGGTAGCTAAATATAATATAATCTATTAAAGAATGACATCTAGTATAACTAGTCACCCAGGCTCTTTCTCTCGCTCTCTCTCTTTCTATCCTATTTCTGTCCTCTCTCTATATATATATATATTTATTATATCTCTCTATCTCTGTTCCATATATATATATATATTTATATATATATATATATATATATATATATATATATATTATATTTTTCTTCATGATGTGTTTGTGTGTATCCGCAAATTGAGAAAAGAACTGATATAGTAAAATTCCAGCACTGTTCGTAACATTTAATCTTTTAAAAAGTGCTCAATTTTGCAAATGTAGATATGCAATATATTTCCTATTATTATTTAATCTTATTATTACCCTTTTATACAGATTATAATAAAAAACATTTTTTTGAAATGGAACCACACAAAATCTTTCATGTTTCAACACCGTTTGATTGTACTTCTTCAGATAATGGTCTCCCGTATATTGGTGATTAAATGATTTTAAGGAAATTTAAAATTCAAAGTTGTCTAACCTCTTTTTCCTGAAAGTTAAAGTCTGTTTGAGGCATGATATTAAACTTACCCTGGTCATTTGAAATTAAAAAAAAGTTTCTGACCTTTTATATTGCTTTTGTGTGTCCTCCCTTTAAGTTTCATTTAAGAAAACTACATTTTGGAGTTGCAGTTTAAGTTTTGTTTATTGTGACTTATACATCAGTAGTAGATGACCTTTCTGGATTGAAAGCCACATCTTCACTAAAAATTATATATATATATATATATAACACCTTTGATATATATATATGTTTGTTAGTGTAGAAGAAAAACCTCTATGAAAAGATAGAACAATTTTATCTTCATTTAAAGTATCTAGAGTCAATTCATTGATATTCAACCATGCAAATTCCATACATCTTCAAAACTACAAAAATCAAATTCACGCAAGAATATAATTTTAACAATTACCATTTTGTATCTTTAAAACGATACATGACTGGCGGGACAATACGTTTTTCAAGAGCCATCCGCAAAAAATCTGGTTGCCATTTTGTACTTTCATCTCCGAAAAAAATCCGTTAGACCAGTTGCCATCCAAGGTTATAGAAAAAATTCTCAAAACAGAAATATTAGCAAACTAAATGAGTGTAATGGATTCGACTTCAATTCAAATTTTTGGGTTTCCGTTGTTTTGGATATGCGTTTGTTTTTCTAACTTTATTTTGGCACAGTTTTTAATTTGGTGATCATCATCTTTATTTGTTTTTTCTACAAACTGGTGTATTTTTTAAAATCCATATAAGCAATTTTCTGTTTTCGAGACGAGGATTTATATATTTATTTTTTTTATATCCATGCGTTTTTTCGTCCGATTTTTTGATTTGACAGTTTAGTAATTCTATTTTTGGTCTGTGTCTTTGACCTTTATTTATTTGCTTTTTTTTTTGTTTTTTTTTGTTATTATTATTATTACCGATGGAAATTTGGTAATTTGGAAAATTGTCAAGAACACCCTTACCTGTTTTACTCCATTTTATTTTATTTTCCGTTTTCAATTTTTTAGTGAAACATGAACATGGTGTGAACTTTTATGCAATTTACCTTGGTCTATGAAAGTATGATAGTACCACCCCAAAGTTTGCAAAGTTTTTGATTGGTTGTTGTAAAAACACACAAAAGGTAGATTCCCTGCCCAAACACCAAAAATAAAGCTAAATAAGGGTCATAAATCCTAGATCCAATTTTTCGTGGCTTGGTAAAAAAATGAACCAGTTTTTTATTCTGCAGTTGCACGTGATTTGTCCCAAAAGAGTAAATCACAAACTCAGGCAGACTGTTTTGTTTTGGAATATTTTGTGTAGTGCATCAGTGTTTGGCTTTGACGCCCGTTTTACCTTTTTGCTGTACGGGATCGAAAGCTTCTCCTGTTGGCCTTTTGAAGGTGGTGTCAATGTTGCAGAGATTCTACCTCAACGGAAGAGATTTCTTTAATTGTTTATAAAATTTTTCATTCGACTTTTGATATTTTTAATTTTTTAAATCATCTTCGAATACGGCAGCGACGAAGGTGAATTTTTAAACAGAACGCTATTTATTTTTTATCTGTAAACACACAGTAACGTCTTTTTGTGTTAGAGGTTTTAATTTAATTATGTTTAAATGAAATAGTCCATTACCGAAGAGTCCGACGTCGACTTTATTTTATATATTCATATTAATATATATATATATATATATATATATATATATATACTTTTCAGATATATATATATATATTTATTTACATATATATATATATATTTATATACACACTTTACACACATCATATATATATATTTATTTATTTATATATTTTTATTCATACATATATATATATATTTATTTATACTCACACTTTTCATATAAATATATATATATATTATATATATATATATTTATTTTTTATATATATATATATATATATATATATATATATATATATATATATATAAATAAAAGTGTATATGATGTATAATGTTATTTTATAGGCACAACGCCATCAGTAAGATTTAAAATTGTCACACTTAATGAAGCGATTAGTTTTTCTTTCTACAGCGCACATAATTCAATATCTGTTGCACTCAGTTGGTTGCTGTGTGATACTTGTTGACATTAACTCATTTTTGCTGACGTCATTCTGCATTGATTAGCAAAATATGGAAACTGATGAAATCACTGCTGATAGTATTATTCGTATCTCGAGTTGGATGAGATTCTTTGAGGCGGATGGAGGATGACATTTAGATGTTGCTACGTACATGAAATAAAGTTATTTTGAGAATACCAACATTTAACCCTCTAGGAAGTGTTTTAACAGGCGACGGAAAATGAGACACGGAAATCCGAAGGTGCATTCGAATAGCGAAATATGCCTCCCAAAATGTAAAAGTATTTTTTTAACCCTTGACTGCTTGGGAAGGGTGCTTTGATTTTTCTTCCTCATGATCCTTTCAGTGGCGCCCATCTCTTCTCCAAGCACTTAGCCGACAGTTGAAGACCACAGAATATGTTATGGGTTACCCTCTCTCCGTACACTAGACATTCAGGTTTTGAATTCAGAGTTTTTCTTTTCCTAAACTGGTTGCCAACCAAAGCTATAGGACCCAATCTGTCCTGCGATTTGCCTGATAGCTGTGCTGAGAAAAAATGATTTTATATCTTTTTCAAGGGTATTAAGTGTAATGAGGCTCGGATTCAGGAATCGGAGATCCAAGTTCGAATTCCAGTCGAGTTAATTAATTTACCTTGGGAAAAGTTATGAATTCTATGGGCAAAAAGCAGGTTTAAGTAACTCTATATTCAAAACTGTATGTAGTTCTGACGTAGCACATACCATACAGCTAAATTGAATCGATGATCCCGTTCCATCCATTCAGGTCGACCTGGAACGTAATGAGCTCGACTGGAATGAATTCGAAGACGGCTCTCTGATTCCTCAATCCGAGCCGCTAGTAACAAACAGAAAAGTCTCATTAGAAACGCTAAATTATCATATAAATCCTTTGAATGCTGGACAACCCCCCCCAAAAAAAACCCCAAAAAACCCCCCAAAAAACAAAAACAAATATTAACTAAAAATACTTTCTCTAAACCTTTAATTTCAATAGATAAACAAATTAATTAAAATTAGCAATAATACAATTAATAAATACAAAAACCATCATTAACCTCTATAACTAAAAAGTAACCACAAAACTAGTGAAAAACTAGAAGAAACCTAATACATCGTTAAGTAGTAGGTATCCGTTTATCTCGTGAGAGAAACGTAGCGCTCTGTTTGTTCAAGATTCTGGTGGTAAGACTGGGGTGGCCATTTGTTGCCCAGAATAAACGCCCCCCCCCATTTCGACCGTACCGAAAATATTCAAAGGAATACAGAAAATTATATTTGGGGTCTCCTTGGCTGCATGAGTTGCCGGAAAATTATCAGTGTTGGCAACTAACCACCTTCAGGGCACAACTTATATTAAATTATTATATTACTTTTAAGCAATATTTTGCTTAAATATTTCATTTTTAAGTTATGTTTCTGAATACAACATACACTGAACAAAGGCTGAAGGCTCCAACTGATGAAGCATTGTTACGATAACAACCAAGATGAGGATAATAGTCTGAAGAGATCAATGTATAATATTGGTAATTCCCCAAGTCTAGAAATTCAGAAAAATTGAAATCCTAACGTATTATTTTCGCACAGATTCCTGAGGATCTGCAATTGACAAAAGTACCTCCCCTTTGTTTTAATTTCTGAATAACTGATTAAAAAGATGAATTGTGTTTAATCGTTAACTCGGTTCTCGTAACTGGATGTAACAGCACGAAATAGAAAATAAAACATTGGAAATTATTTTGAATGACAAGAAGTTTCGAAGAAGTAACGGATCAGATTGGCCGTATTTAGTAACACGTTATCCACTAGGCTATTTTCGAATACGACAGACATTTATCCACTAGGCTATTTTCGAATACGACAGGCATTTATCCACTAGGTTATTTTAGAATACGACAGGCTTTTATCCACTAGGCTATTTTCGAATACGACAGAAATTTATCCACTAGGCTATTTTCGAATACGACATACGGCGGAAGGTAAAACAGCCGAAATATTGTGACTATTAAATTAAAATAAATAAATTTAAATAAGTTAAAATGAAACAAGATTTAAAATGAATAGAGCTAAGAAAAAAATGGGGAGTTGAATAAAGTACAGTATTGACTAACTTGAATTTATTAAGAGCAACAAAGGACAGGGAATTGCCAACGTCCTGAAGGGATGCAGGACATAGAAGACAACTGAAAGAACTGAAAGGCGGAAACAACTATAATCCTTGTTAGCAGTAAGAGAATGGGCGGTATCACTATTATCTTCACTGTATCGACAATTATTTTTCTCCCGAAAAGAGACGGTGTAGGCCCAATTAATAACAAATGTTGGTAGCCATATTGACCTATTAAAAGTCAAGTCAACTTTAGTCTAGATTCAGCTAAAACCTGCAAGGCTTCTACGTTCTAATAGCAGAATTTACATGCGAAAACTAATTAAAAAAAAAAAAAATCAACACTTGTACGATGTACAAGATATTACAATACTCTAAAAAGGTTTGTATAAAAGAAATGTAGCCAACAATGAAATTAAGTTTATTTATTGTTTTCTGTCGAAAGTTTTGGTATTCCGATTTGGTGAAATGGTTAGCATTCGCTAGATCAATTTCTACTGAGTAGTGAGTTCAATTCTCATTAGGTACTCTATACTTTCGACTTTAATAAACCGCTATAATATTATGATAGTCTGAAAAAAAATAATTTATATGAAAGACCAAGACATCTTTTACCCCCCCCACACACAATCCAAAATAGATTTTGGCTATTTGGCCAAATTTTATGAGGCGAGTCGAGCAGAGAAATTTAGGCTCCGCTGCGTATATTAATTCTTTTATTTATTTTTAATTTTTAGTACAATTACTCAGACACACACTCGCGCACACATTTCACACATTCATTTAAATCCTGTAGACTCCACTAAGGAGTATTGGGCCAAAGCTCTTAAAACATACGGGGCGTTACTGCTGCGGTTTCGGAAACAAGTAGGTTTGTACGGGATGGCGTTGCTAGTCCCATGTCCAACAGATTTTGAATTCAAAGTTCATCTTCTTCTAGATTATTTACAAAACAACACTGAATAACTCAGTTTGATTTAATATTTAATCCTTAGATTCGGGAGAATAGATGGATTTGTACATTTTCAAAGAATATTTTCATGAAAATGAATATAACGATTTCTACTGGTATACACACACACACACACACACACACACACACACACACACACACATATATATATATATATAATGTCATATATATATGTAGTATGTCATATATATATATATATATAAATATATATATTCTATCATTCACAGACAGTACTGTTTCGCTGTATCACAGCTCTTCAATGCAACTAGACACCCGAATGCCTCAAAAACCCTACCGATTTGGTGTCAATCAAACTATCTACCACTGAGCTACCTTCATTCGGCAGAGAGAAACGGGTAAATCTAGCATATTGTTTTTACGAATGTAAACAAAAGCCAGTCAGCCGGAGTGCTCCAATTAATTTTACAGAAGAGCTTTGTATTAGCACATGTGGCTGTTGTTATTAACCTATCTCTCGACAATGCTCAATTGAAATATTTCATGAGCTAAATTATATCATTCACAGACAGTACTGTTTCACTGCTCCTTAGTGCAACTAGACATCCGAATGCCTCAAGCAAGAATCGAAACCCAACCGATTTATATATATATATATATATATATATATATATATATATATATATATATATATGTTATAATGAATCAGTCATATAAAATGTAAATTAGTAAAATTAATGATATAAAATGGTGAAATCTCTTCGCTAACAAACTTTTACAGTTGCATTAACCTACTAATCATTCGATAAATGTTATGATCCTTGTTTTTTTAAATTATAATCTGTATTAGGTCTTTCTTAAATATGCGAGTACTTTCGACTGTACATTCAGTCATCTTCAGACATGGAATTTATTTTGTTTTTGGTAAAATTCAAGTAACATCCGAGACTAAAAAATACAATGCAAATCGAAATATGTTTTTTTTTAATGTGTTATTGATAACGGATACAAAGTTTTGGGGCGTGCAGTTGCAACGCTAAGGTTGAATATATATGTAAGTATGCATGTGTGTGTGCGTTTGTGTGTGTGCGTTTGTGTGTGTGTGTGTGTGTGTGTGGCGGGAGAGAAAGAGAGAGAGAGAGAGAGAGAGAGAGAGAGAGAGAGAGAGAGAGAGAGAGAAAAAGCGAATTATATGTGTGTATTAGGGTAGGTCGATTTTGGAACTATAAAAAGAATAACTCGAGGAAAGTTGCAAAATAACGTCAAAAATTACCACAAAAAATATTTTTCTTCAAAACTTCGTATTTATTTGAGCAATCAAACTTAAAGACAAAATAAATTGCGAATTTTTTCATCATAACGGTGTCACCGGAGACATGTGTATGTTAAATTAAAACCGAGTCTTAACAAAAAGAAAAAAAAGAAAATAACGCTTAATAATGGATATTTTTGAGTTTATTATCTATTCTCTTATTAAATTAAATGAAATTACTACAAATAAAAAATAAAACACACTAAAATATTTAGTTTAAAATACAAATAACTACTCATTAACGACGTCGTTTTTACTGGATATTTATTCGGTATTCACCGGTAGTAATTACCTCCTCTACTAAGTTCGTTTTATTTTTGTTTACGCTTTTAACTAGCGCAAATATCTATTTTATTTTTCATCAAAATATACTTAACTATTTAAAAAAAATACAACTTTTATAATTATTGTAATTTGTTTATATTTTGAAAATTAATATTTTATTAAAAAGCCTGTTTACAAGCTAATCCCGGAACTAACTCTACTTTTAAACATTACTTTTTAATTTAATAATGCATTTCAAGCTTTATTTTCCAATTTATTTTGAAAAATATTTTTGTATAATTTCTGTTAATACATATATTTTCTTTGTCAGATATTTTAATAAAAATGGCAGGAAAAACATCCCAAAGGACCTAGCATACCGTGAAATTTTGATAAGGCTATATAGCGGCTAGCCTTATCAAAATTCCACGGTATGCTGTTGAGTTGATCAGGGGTGATGTATCTTACAATCTTGGAGCCAGCCTTGCCAATGCATTGCTCTTGGATTTGAGGGCTATGGGCTTTCTCATCCCCAATATTAATATAAAAAGATATTTATATAGATAAATGTAAAATTGATAGAGCAAAGGTTAAAGTGAAAAAAGTGATGTTTTGCATGAATTCAACAGTGCGAGCACTATCAAGGCTATCCTTGTTGACAAACACTAATGCCAATTCAGGCTGTGAAGGTGTATTTGCTGCACCTCTAGAAAGAAAACTTAACAGAAATCTTCATACTATTGGTTGCTCCTTGCACCAAAATAAACTTCCATTTAGAGCTCTTTTTAAACATGTAGATGGTACCACAAAATAGCCCTGCCACATTCAATGGTCCACTTGGAAGATTACGTGCAAATGATTACCATAATTTACCCCAAAGATCATTTTCAGCTGTTGGCAGTCCTCTGGATTCTATTTTTAAAATTGAAAATGCAGATACCCTTAGTTGTGACCAAAGACTCCTTTATGAATATACAGTGGGTATTTGTAGAGGTAAGGTGGACTTTAGATTTGCATCATGGAAAATTGGTCCATTAAATCAGTCAAGATGGTTAACTTTAGGCGTCAGTCTGATGTGCTTATGGACTCATGGTGCATACCCACGAAATATTTCAACCAAACTCCACAGTTTAATAAATTTTATTGTGAATGTGTATGCCATTTGCCAGTTCCAAAATAAAAGAAATAACAAATTCCACAATCAGCAAATGTATATTTTCAATATGATCCAAAGGACTAGGAAGCAACCATATGAAATCCAACAGATCACATTGAAAAATATACAACACAATGCTTTCGCTTTACTGCCTAAAAATATCTTATATTCAATGGTCAAATCTGATGAACTGGAAGTGAGGGAAGAAGCTATAAAAAGAATTTTGGCAATTAGGTTAGTAAATATTTATTCATATAAAATTGACTAAATTAGTTATACTGATTTATGGAATCATTTTAAGGATTTTACCTAATTTCAACATAAATATTAAAGCAGTACAGAGTGCAATTTTTTAAAAAATAAATCAAAATTAATTTTTATATTCTTTCAAGAGTGGGGAACAAACCAAGAAAAATTAAAAAGAATCACAACGATCAATTTTAAAGCTATGCACTGGAGACAGTTAAAAGATCTGTCATTAAGTGGAGTTTGTGAACCACCACTCACAGAAGAATTTTCTGAAAATGAACTTCGGGAATAATTATTAAATGGTACGAAACTTGACTTGCCAGATTTGCCCTCCCATTCTCAAGGCATGGAACGGGCAGTCAAGTTAACAACAGAAGCTTCCCAATCTGTGTATGGCTTTGAAGCAAGGCACCAGCACATAATATCAAAAGCTTTGTGTCAGAAATTGTGACCATCAATTTCATCTGAGGGTTCTTATATGGAGCTATTTGACTCTATATATTAAGCCCTATTAAACTATTCTTTATTTTTTCATATTTGTTTGTTTGTTGTATTTTCATTCAAACTAGAAAAAATCAATTTTTAATGTATTCAACTAATACTGCTTAATTCATGAGGTAAAAACAGCATTTCAAAATCATCAGTGATAGGGGAGGGGCAAATTTTCAATTTGAAGTTTATTTATAATTTCTACATTTTATATCATTTTGCTAAAACAATATAACAACATTCCCTGATTTAAATAGTGAAATTGTTTTTTTTTTATCAATATTTAGTCTAAATCTTGCAAAATCGTGGATTTTTCAGTGCTTTTTTGTCTACGATCTTTGATGCCAAATGCTCAAAAAACCGTTGAAGTGACAAATGTAATTTTTTGTATCAGTACTTAACTGGTCTATACACAACTTTCCGTACATTATTCGTTTTGATATTTTAAAAAAAGACAAAAATCGACCTACCCTAGTGTGTATATGTCTGTGATACAATACATTTCTACTTTTCTTAGTACCATGATCCTTCAAGATGTAGGTAATCATGGCTCTCCATGGATTCATTTTCTTTCTTATCTGTAAACTGTTATGATGTCTTCGGAAAGATGGATAATTTCCCGTTGTCTTCTCCACAGAAAATTCAGTGTAGTCCTTCTCCTAGACTTGTTTACAGCCAAGGCTAGAGAACCCATACTACTCCACTGTTTAACTTATATCAGGGTAAAATATAATACTATACCATAAGCTAAATCTGAACAACACGTTTAATTTATATATCTTAATTTATGAACATTTTACGTTTTATATTTTATGTATTTTATTAATACATTACGCATTTTAATTTAAGAACAATACATGAAAAATCTATATCACATGACAGCTTCACGTTGATAAAATCAGAACAACACGTTTAGATCGATAAAAAATGGCTGAAGATGTTACTTCCGGTTCATTTTTTTTATCCAAAATGCATATGTAAGCATGTTACATGTTAGATTTCGAAACCAATCAAATCACGTAAAAGTTAATAAAATAATATCATTTTCAAGCAATAAGAAACATCAAGAATACCATTTTAAAAATATTTGATGAATTTAAACTATTTGATGAATTAAACTAATATTCCATAACTTAAAATATACCAGATATACTTTGAAAAAAATTCCATTTTCTGAAAAACAAGAATATGCAAGAGATCGATCGATAAAAATCGATACGGCAGAGAAATGGAACGCTCGATCAGAGAAAGAGGGGGAGAAAGAAAGTGAGAGGAGAGAGAAAGACAGAGAGAAAGAGAGAAAAAGAGAGGGATTCAGTCGAATCAGAAATAGAAGGGAAGGCAAACGCAACAAGAAACATGAAGCAAAAAGCAATTAGGGATTTTCAGTTTTTTTAGTTACAAAAAACAAGATTAACTTTATGGAATTACAATCAGTCTCTTTCGATTCAAATCCCTTGAAGCGTTGATAATATAACTTAAATGATTAACATGAGAGAAATGCGAACATTACTACAAATCTCAAACTCACTTCGTTTGTTACACGAATTGAAAGATCAAATTGACTACAAAAACAAAGCCGTCTTCTCATCCAAGTTAGTCTCGTCCCCATATCATCCATTCATAACAACAGTATTGCATGAACTACAATGGTTGGTGCACATGGGTCGATAATAATCAGCCTGGTTTATTCGGGTACAATTCTATTTTAGTGAGATGCTCAGTGCAGATTGTACACACTAGCATTGACTTATGAGTATAGCTTCTTATCGTCAACCTACGGTAGGGTGTCGTCCTTGAAGTAAATCATTACTAAGCAGTTTTAGTGAAGTACCCTATACATATATAACGCGCATTCAATAGTCTGGCTGTTATTTAATGAGCCTAGCTTGGTTTTAGCACAAGTTCACATGTATCACCCAGTGAGAATCGAAGTCACTACTAATGATATAAAAGTCCAGCTTGCAGAATATTACAATACAATGATGTGCTTTACGACAACATAATTGTGAGTATACATATTCGTGTTTGTCTTCAGGACAATGCTTGATGTGTTCAGAACTTAAACAGAAGGACATAAGAAAAAAGATGAATTTGTTCAGGCTTTGAACGTAAGGTTTAAGAGAAATGTTGAATTGTTGAGATTTTTAACACAGGGTCATAAGAACAACGATGTATGTGTTTAAATTTTGAATAGAAGGTTATAGGAACAACGATAATTGTGTTTAGATTTTAAACGTAAGGTTATAAAAACAACGGAACGACATAAGAACACGTAACTAAAAGTTTGTGGTAAATTCAAACTTGTTTAGCTTAATTATAAAGCTGGAGGTTAACGGACAAGATTGTTCTTTTTTCAGCGTTAAGTCAGTAGCAAATTTTTTGTCACAAGCAAAATAATCAATTTAGCCTAGACTTGATTTTCTTTAAAAATCTGCGTTTCCCGAGATACAGAAATCTGAAATAAACAATGCCTAACACATACACTCATTTTTCAGGGGACACTAAGCATGTCCACTCAGGGCCGGCGCGTCTTACCCCGAAACCCCCGACCGTGAAGGACTCCGCTTTTTTCGGGACCCGATTGTGGCTATTGCCATTTTTTTCAGCACCGTTTTATGGCCATCCACCTTTTTTTTTTTTAAATTATTTTTAAGCTTACATTACATTAATAATCTACATCGTGTATCTGCATAGCCGGTGCGGTGCGTATTATACAAGAAACCCCCGACGAGGTTGCAGCCCAAAAAGGGTAAATTTCAGCAGCGTTTTTTTGTTTTTTGAATATTTTACTTTGTTTTCTACCTCACTTATGTTGTCAATCATCAACTAATCGACAGGGTCGGTACTTACTGACCGGAACCTCTCCACACTGTGGGGAACCCATGTCTACTGGGGAGGGGGGAAGAAGCGCTTATTTTTTAAAATTGTAATTGTCTTTCTGAACAGTTCTTTTAAATACATTAAGAGGGTAATATATCTCGGTAAAATTATTTTTTATTCCGAGATTATCCAGTAAAGAGATTCTCTGGTTCTTTTTTTACTAATAGTAATACTAACCATTCCACGACTAGTAATTAAAATAAAATTTCTACTCCCTATTTTTTACATTTCTAGAAAGCTAAAACCCAGAAAATGATCACTTAAAAATAAAAATATTGAGAATTTTTTTCCGAAAACTCTAATACTGTTTTTCAAAGAAATTTTCAAGACAATCCCGTTTGTGTTGTGTTGGAATCTTTGCGAAACTTTTTTTTTGCAGCGGAGATGCGTCGGCGATTATATTTTATGGAAATGTAAAAATGTTAAATATTTTTTTCGAGTAAAATGAAAATATTGGTGGTAAATTGGTCATGAAAATATTGGTGGTAAATACAAAAAGAATAACATTTTCTGAGTTTTTCTTTGAATAAAAAACTATTCATTATAAAAGCAAATAATTGATTAATATGTACTGATGTTTTCATTTAAATTGGAGAATTCCCTGACTTTTGCTAATTTGAAAAAAGCGCTGCCATTCTCCACCAAATTTGTTTCGAGGGCCCATGGCCCCCAGCTCGGAAACTATAAAATTGACATGTAACACCCTTCTTGTGATAGCTCTCTGAATGATAGTAATAGTAGCTGTAGTAGTAGTAGTAGTAGTAGTAGTAGTAGTAATAATAATAATAATAATAATAATAATAATAATAATAATAAATGCCCTGATGCTACACCAGGTATGGATCCTATAACTTGTGAGTTTAATTGATTCTTGGCGTTAGCATGAACATAATTTGTCTTGTTGAACTAAGATTTTCTGTAGTAAATATCCCGTTCAGTACAACATATTTACTTATCAATTGCCTGATCTTAACCAGTGGAGGATGTATCCAAGGGATTGATGCATTGTTCATCCTGTGTGTGAGCGTCATGGTCGTGTATTGAGTGTATTTTTTCAAGTTTAAAGGATGATGCAGCCAGGGGATTTGGGTGTCACATCTGGATACTTGAGAATACACTGGATTACCCGACCTCAATCATTTTTAACGAGACTCTACATGCAAAGTTAAACGTGACCTTTATAATAAACAAGAGAAAAAGGAAAACACACACACGAAACAAAAACAAAACAAAACTAAGACCATATCGCGAATATTTGGCTATGTGTGTCTGGTATACATTTATCAGACCGGATGTCGAGATGGGTACATTGTGCTTTGTATATTTGTAGCCATGGCCATCGCCCAGGGCACCATTAAGGGTGAAAGCTTTATCATGCCGCCATGTCATGTATTTTGCATCTTTCAAACAAAAATGATATTTTCTTTAGTTTGTAAAGTGTGTGAATTAAGTTTAAGCCTCTAATGATTTTTTACTTTTTCTTTCAGATTTTGCAGACATTTGGACGATATTAATTTTCATACATAATTGCCATTACTTAAATAACATGATCCAATAGAGAAATAAGTTTTCACCAGTAACACTGATTTATTTACTGCTGACTTTGATCCATATTAATGAAACACCTATATATATAATCCGACTTAATGAAACACCCTTTATTAAGTTGTATTTTGTAACAAACTCGTTATTCTATATTTTTAGTTTTTCTCTTTGTGAAAATTAAAAATATATATATATTTGTAAGGGGTCCAAAGTTTAGATTGCCCGGGTGCCAGTAACCCTAGGGCTGGCCCTGTTTTTTGCAGCCCAGCAATACTTTGTTGTTGGGCTGACCTCTCACTTAATAATAGCAATAATAATAATAAAGATATTTAATCGCATTAACAAAAAAAAAACAAAAACAAAAAAAAAAACAAACAAAACTACTATATTTTCCGGTTTCAAAGACGCAATTTTTCTCCTAAAAATACCCTGAAAATACATCAGTCCGTCTTCCAAGACGAATGTAAGGCAACGCTCAGGCTCAAGTGAGCTTGCACGGTCACCTAATTGGCTTGAGTGAAAGGGTTGTGGATTTATATGTTGAGTCATTACACTATCAATATAATTCAGCCTTTTATATGATGCAACCTCAGTACTTAGCTGTTACAATTATTTCTAAGTCTATAGACTTTCCTGGAGCCGCGCCACAAATTTAAACATGCTCTGTTTACTAGCAGCGGTGGGAGCCTTTCTGCTCTTCATCTTTATGGTGGAGGTTTACTCACACTCTTATGTCGTGAATTATTAGTTACCACCATGCTGTCACACGTATCACAATGACATTTCTTTTTCTTAGAAATTTCTTTCCAATATTAAGGTGCGTCTTCAAACCTGCAGCGTTTTGTAAGCCGGAAAATACGGCCATACAACTTTTTGTATATCCTTTCTTGTGGGAATGCATAACGAATCCTTTTCAGTGCGAATCCAAGGAAGTTTTTATTGCCTTATTGCAGGAATGCTCAAATAACCTTAAGCCATGTGAAACATTTATTATCCCGAGCAGAAAAGTGCAAAGGAAAGTTTGTTGTGTCAAGCTAGATATTTTTCTTGATAGAATCCATCTTGAATATTTATCATTCATCCGTGCATTGAATATTGCTGCCATATCTGGTCTGTTGTTCTTACTATATATATCGAGATTCTTGACAAAATCCAAAGAATAATCTGCAATGTTATTGATCCTGACTTGGCATCACGGGTTCTCTCACATCCCCACCGTAGTAACGTAGCTCCCCTGTGTCTTCGTTCGAAATGGAGTAACCATCTGTGGTACGTAGAGAAAATGTATGGTTGCCAGCAAGAGGAACTGCTCAAGATGTAAACTAAAATCAAGCAAGAGCGAAATTTTAGATATCTGGGAACTATTTTAATAGATGATGGAAAGTGTAACATTGAAATCTTAAGGCGTTTTGGAATATCGAAAGGTGTCTTCTAAAAGTTAAGCAAAGTATTAAGAAACAGGAAAATTTCATTAAAAAGAAAGAAAAGAGTGCTAAATTGTTATGTAATATCAGCCCTTCTATATGGCAGCGAATGCTGGACAAACCCCTCACAAATAAAGAAGAAACCCGAAACATCAAAGACGTTGAGAATAAGATGGAATGAACATGCGAGTAACGAGGAAGCTTTAAGAAAAATTTTGCCGCGTTTGTTAAAATCCTAGTGTTTCCTTTAGTAAACAAGGAATTAAACAATTTGTGTGTGTATGTTGTTATTGTTTAGGCCTATAAGTAATCAGTAAGACGAAGTGGAAAGCTGACCTGGTGAAAAGATCACAGACTTAAAAGCAGATGGAAGTTATCGACTTGCGGTTGGTTATAAAATAATAGAATGTAATCCATGAAAGAATGGAAAACAGATGTTTACGTTTAACGTCTCGTGGCTATAAATTCCGATTCATTCGACGTTCATTAGAAAAGAAAGTAAAAAGAGAAACTTTTATCGTTTTTTCAGATTAGAATTTGTTCCATTATGACCCCAAATGCTCTGAAATAGGAAAAGATGCCGTTTGCATCGAACAGTGCAGAAAAGAGAAGAAAGCGAGGAAAATTTAATGGAAGCTTTAGCAGTGATAAGAATTATAGACAAGGTTTTGGTATTTAAAGTTTGGTGTAATTTTGTGCCATTTTTTTGTATCGCATCATTTGGAAAAGTTGGTCGCCATTATTACAGATGATTTGGCAAATTTTTCTTTGTGATGTCAACTCAGCAAATGCTAACCAAAAACACCCCTGTGGGATACAGATACAATTTTGCATTCAAGAGAGAAACGTCTATTTGATAGGAATATTTTGCGTGTAATTAGCCCAACAATTCGACATATACTTGCTCGACACCATAATAAAATTTTTCGATCATTACGGTAACATCGATACAAAGATTGACGGCGTAGCTATGGCTCCGCCTCTCGGAGCCCACTTTATTTTATTTCTACAAGATCCATGTAGAAAGTCTTCCAAATATATTCAATATATTGATGACATCTTCAAACCAAGGAAAAACCTAGACAGTAAAACCCTGAAGAATATTTGGGAATATCGCTAACATTCATTTTACTTATGATCTTTTTTGATTCATAAAAAGTTCGAATCATCTAACGTAATTATTACCAACAACACAGGACTGCATAAAATTCTACCAATGTAAAAAAAAACAAAAAAAAACCAAAAAAAAAAACCAACAAAACAAAACAATGTTAATGAATTCTCATGCCCTCTGGAAGATTTTATCCCTCATAGCAACAATCTCGCTAAACCTTTGTGCACTTCGAACATCACATGAATAACAACCAAAATACTATAAAAATTTGACCTATATTAATAGATAAGTTCGTAATAATATGCAGCGCCCATAGCAAAACAGACTCAAAATTATAGTAGATATTATAAAAAAGAAACAACGAAAGTTTTCTTGTGACGCGTTTCGTCCTTCAGGACACCATCGGGTTAAATTTTTTATGTTGGTTCGATACATAAGCACCGAATGAAGGATACTGGAAATTTCAAATTTAAATTTTTATTTTACATTAATTGCTAATCTCTTATCACAGTGTGGGATATCTAATTACATCTTTAATAATATCTTAAATATCTAAGTGATTGAAACAAATGGAAAAAGAATCTAAATGAAATCAGCTATAGATTATATACAAAAAAAAAAAAGAAGAAAAGAAAGGATGAACGATAGGTGCCTATGCGTCAAGTCCACAGAGATAACAACGGTGACGATCACTAAGTTGATGTTGTCTTTGATTGTTCTGGGATTCCTGAGCAACCACTGCTATGCCACACGGTCTCATATTTTTTTGGATCTCGAATCAATGTCACTGGGGTGCTGGACACAGTGGTCGAAATCTGGATCGAAGACGTGGCTTTACGCTTTCCAGCAGGACTCTGCTCTTACTCACAAGGATCCCCTGATCTGGGAATGATTGGATGAGGAGCTTTATCATCATCACTCCAAATATGTGACCTCCAGTCTCTCCAGATTTAGTCCACTGTTAAATATTTTTGCGTATTTTTTTTATCATAATTTGTTTGCAATTTTCTGGCGTATATTTATAAATCGTTCAATGTAAACTCGAATATTATTGCGAAAGTTATTATTGTCACTATCTTAAATTTGGATAAAATTTCATTAGAAACGAAAACCTGAAAGTTTCATCTTTGTTAAACTCTTAGTCCAGAAACGTCTACTGGAACTCAAGCTCACTCCAGACCTCGTGGAACGCGTATATTCATGCCATCAGTAAAGATGCTGGAAGGATGGTCTGCTCTTTTTACAGCCCCAGAAAACATTTGTCTCCTACTGTCATGATTTGTCTTTACAAGAGTCAGCTCAGACCAAGAATGGAGTATTACTGCTATATATGAATTACTGCTGCCCAATTCTCACTGTCCAGCCTTGAAAGTGTTTAAAAATGATTTCACGGCCTTGTGGGTGATGAATCATCTTCCATACCGGTAACCACTTTCCCACAGTCGAAACAGTTCTACCCACTTGCTTCTCTGTCATTGTTACTACAGTAAAGGTTCAAATGATTTACATTCATTAGTTACCCTCAGTTTCGACCTTCACAGCTAGAGGACGTCATACCACGGCGTCAAATCATCCCCATTCCCTTTGTATTCCATTGGGAAGGAGGAAGTTCCATTCAGATATCTTCTTCCCCAGAACTGTCATTTTGTGACACAGTTTCTCTAGAGAATGCTTCCCCAACCATTACAATCTTAACCTCTTCAAGTCTCTGGTCAGCCGTTATCTATCCCACATATCCTCATAATATGCACCTACTTCCCCATCACTTACGCCCTTTTAAAAATCTCATTCAGTGATGCTCTACCTTGAGTGGCTCTTGGGTCACGAATTAGGTGAATAATATTTAAAATCATAAAGTTATGGCCATTTGAAATTTGTTTAGATATTTTATGTCGCGAGTCGGCAGCGCATGGTGGATAGGTTATCGCCCATAGAAATTAAAACCAAGAGAAGTAACATAAAACGTCCACTTGATTATAACCGTTTCATATGCTGCCATGTGTAAAACAATGAAAGGTTTATTTTAGAAGAATTAAAATATTCTATGCTGATCAATATCTGCAAATATTACAGTAAAAATAACGTAGACAGTTAAATTCATGATTCAAATTTTGCTTAATTTTACTTCCATCTATTTAGTTTTCGTAAATAAAAATTGAAAGACTTTATTTGTCTCTAAATTAGTGAAACAACCGCAGAAATTGATATACCACAGGGAATTATTTTATTGAAAAACTCCAGCTGTGATGAACTTTCGACGCATGAGCGACTAATAAGGTGATGCTGTGTGTGTGGTGGGATTGAAAGAACCTTGTGTTTTAAGCGCTCCTTTCGTAAGTCCAAAAACGTCGCCCGAACCCATTTGGGTGGTGAATTATTCTCCACCCTCCAACCTCTCTATGATGGGCGGATTTGACAAGCGTCTCGTTGCTCTATTGCTACTTCCACGATAAGTGCTCGGACGAACGACATTCCTTGGTTTCAAACCTTCACGACAAGGATCCGCCATGCCACTTACATTACAGCAAACCACCCACATTCACTCCGTATTTCGCTAAGAAGTAAGTTCCACTCTAACAGCTTCTTCCTGCGAACCATTGCTCTTTGGAACCGACTCCCAACAGGATGTTTCCCCGGTTACTACAATCTTAACCTTTTAAAGTCTATGTTTAACCGTTATGTTTCAGCCTGTCCGCACAAAATTGACTCTTAACGTATCTCTCAAACTTGGAAAGCCCCCGACATTTTACAGTGTGAACCTTACAGTAAAAATAAAAAAATAATAATAATAATAATAAAAATCAGACTTTCTCTTGAAGAAGTACTGTTCTCAATTGGACCAATTAATAGAAATGGACAATCGGAAGAGATATCTTACATTAGAACAACGCCAGACTTCACTTTTCTTAAGATTTTTTTACACTTTGAAATTAATTTATCATATATATATATATCTATATATATATGTGTGATGAGATATCGCACTATATATACACTGTCTCGCACTTTATAATTTTTGAAAACTAGTGAAGTGATTTACGGAAATATCTGTGAAAGCTATTTCAAATAATATTTATAAATGAAATAGCTTTCACAGATATTTTCGTAAATCACTTCACTTCATCTTACCTTAAATTATTATTATTATTATTATTATTATTATTTATTATTATTATTATGTTGTAGACTGTTAGGAAAATAGACTGTTTGAGCAGAATATGATGAAAAGTTCTCAGTTGGTCCCATTTCTCAAAGCAACCATTTTAATCAATTCTTGATCTGACCAGTAATTTTCCAGCACTCCCTCGAGGATATATATATATATATATATATATATATATATAAAGAATTATACTCTTAAGGTGTGCTATATTTATGGGATAAAGTGCTCAATATCAGAGAGCGAGTGTAAATATAAAACTGAACGGTGAAGTCAACACTTAGAGGCGACAGACTGTTTCATGCTAGACGCAATCGTCAGGCCGCCTGACGATTATATATATATATATATATATATATATATATATATATATATATATTTTATTTATTTATTTATACTCCAGCCTTCTTCAGTGATATTTATTTGGAATTTTGAGGCAAACTCTTTATTTAGTCCCCGGGGGTAAATTGATCTAATTTTACTTGACACGTCTTTGAATATCTCAGTTTTAGTTAATTCCACTTTGGTAACTCAAATCTCCAAATTTCTGTGTCCCATGGGTTGGTAGATAAAAGCGTTGGTTAATTGATCCAAAAGACACTTAACCCAAAGATATGTGAGTTCAGTCCTTGGCCACTGCAGAGAAAACAAAACCGAAACACACATTTCTTATTTCATTTCTGTCATTGTATCTGAACATATGGTTCTGTTGTTAATATTTCGGTTCCTCACGTGGTATGACGTCATAGAACCGCATCACGAATTTACGACCTGCATCTGCTATTCCGGGACTGGTATTGTTGCCATGACAATAAAACAAAATATAATCTTTGATGGTGAATATCTTTCTTTAAATGGCCATATAACCACTCTGATGATGGCTGATGAGTTTAGATCGAGGAACAGCATAAAAAAATATCCCAACGTTGGACAGTTTTCATCTTTTTTTCTCCCGAAACTAAAGTCGATATACTAATGTTAGAACGGCTCATGATCTTACATAATAGACATTCGTATATTTAACAATATATCTTTGAATAATGATCTATTGCCCTAATATG
>CAHIKZ030001668.1:3987500-3995000 GCA_903632075.3 Acanthosepion pharaonis | reverse complement strand
GTCCTAAATGACGAAACGCGTTACACGAAACATTTTCGACTTGTCATAGATTTCCATGAAACTGTTCTTTATATATATATATATATATATATATATATATATATATATATATATATATATATATATATATGTGTGTGTGTGTGTGTGTGTGTATAGTTTTTCCATATTTTCGATAAACATCAAAATAATATGAGTATCTTTAGGAATATGATACGACGAGAGATCTATGTTATTTTAATTTTAATTTTATTTTTTTTATTCCTGGTTCTAAAAAGTGCGTGTGCGTGTGTATGTGTACGAATGAAAAAGAGAGAAAGAAAGGGTGAAAGTGTAGGAGAGAAATAGCCTCTTAGTGTACGAATGCGTATGAATTAAGGATGAGTGTGCAAATTTATAGGCATAAGTCGAACGAAAGTACATAAATGAAACACGTGCAGACGACAATATCAGAAAAAAAGAAAAGGAACGGTCACTTAAAGCCAATCCCATTAGACTCATTTATTTTACTGACGCACACATGGATACTTTTAGCTGAGAAATTCATGAATGAATCTAATTTGCTCGCATCCCTAGGCATTAATATGCAGATTCCGAGAGCTTAAAAATAAACGCGAATAAGAACATGCCGTTTCAATACACGTCAGGACGAGTTACATATCTTTCGACTTATCTATTAGTGTAAACACATATGACAATTATTAGTTTTAACTAGTATTTGATTAATCTTAATTGTAGTCTTTCACCACAGCTACCTATGAATTTATGATATTATTTTATTAGATGAAATAAGGTCAATTTATGATTAGACTTTAATTCATCTTAATCTCAGTTGCTTTTCCTTACAACTACATATATCTTTATGCTATCATTTTATTAGATGAAATAATGTCAACCATATTTAATTTATGAATAGTATTTCATTCATCTTAATGTCAGTTGCTTTTCCTCAGAACTGCATATGTCTTTATGCTACTAGTACTAGTATTTTTACTATTATTATCAGTGAAAACTTCTTTCTTTCTTTCTTTCACTGATGATTTTTGCGTCTTTCTTCACGATCAAAACGGAACAGTCCATTAATTTTAAGCAAAGCGTTTCTTTCTGTTGTTCTTTCTTTCTTTCTTTCTTTGATTTTCACACTGAAACCAAATAGCGTCTCTGACATGTTTTTATTCTCTTTGCTCGCAATCAAAACGGAACAGTCCATTATTTCTAAAGTATTGCCAAGACGTATATTCTTTCTTTTTCTTTCTTTCTTTCTTTCTTTCTTTCTTTCTTTCTTTCTTTCTTTCTTTCTTTCTTTCTTTCTTTCACAGAAACCGAAGAGCATCTCTGATATACATTTCCCTTTTTTTTTACCATTGGGATCAAAACGGAATAGTTCATTATTTATGAGGTGTTGACAGGGTGTAAATAGGAGGGTAGACTGGTCTCTCGAGACTCAGGTGGCAGCAAGGGTCATACCAAACCGAATTAAAAGCTGTGGAGAAAGCAGCAGGAGACCACTCAACTCCCAATTCCCTTCGTATTCCTTTGATAAAAACCAAGTTCTATTTCTTCCCAGAACTGTTATTTTGGGGAACAAACTCCTGAGAAAATGCTTTCTTGGCAACTACAATCTTGATCTCTCTAAGTCCAGGGTTAACAAATATCTATCTATTCGTCATCATAATACTCTCTTACACACCCACCCTTACAATCTCTCACTCAGTAACACTCTCCCTTAAGTGGTCTTGAAGGTAATCTCAAGGGAAATGACATTTTAAAAATCGTAGGGATTAGTGAGTTCGTCTAGATACAATTTATGGTGGAATGAGCTAGATCCTCACTGAGTGCACAGCTTCTGTCACTAAATGATTACACACGAGCATCTATCTATCTATCTATCTATCTATCTATCTATCTATCTATCTATCTATCTATCTCAGTCTATTTATACATATCTATCTAAGTCTGTTCATTATCTAAGTTTGTTCATATCTATTTATCATATCTGTTCATTATCTATCTATCTATCTATCTAACATTTATCTGCCAGTTCTTGTCGAAGTTTGTTTTATCTCTCTACATATCTGTCTGTCTGTCTCTCTCTTTATATATATATATATATATATATATATATATATATATATATATATATATATATATGTGTGTGTGTGTGTGTATGAATGTGTGTGTGTGTCTGTGTGCAAATAAGTTTGATTAAAAAGAACCGAGTATGTCTGTCCATTTAGTTTTATTATATTTTTCCAATTTTCGGAAAAGTTGTTGAGAATTGTGGTCAATAAACTGTCCAAAGTTTATATTTTGTTATTCTTATCTATCTATCTATCTATCTATCTATCTATCTATCTATCTATCTATCTATCTATCTATCTTAAGGTTTCTTACGATAGAGGCTTACTGAGCAATGTTACTGAAAATAGGTAAGTGTTGCCCTGATGCTTGAAGAGGTTAGTGGTTGGGGAAGCATCCTATCGAGAGCCTGTTACACAAAGTAACGATTCTTGGGAAGAAGTTGTTCGAATGGAACTTCCTCCATTCCAAAAGAATAAAAAAGCATGAGGCTGATTCGATCTTATGTACTTGGCATGGCAGAGACGTAGTTGTCAAGGTCTAAACTAGTGGAACAAATGAATGTAGCTCGTCTGTACATTTGTCATGGAAATATTGATATAGTAACAAGGGGTTTACGACATTGCGTCTGTGAGGAGAGGATTTGTAAAATAAAAAATGATTCACTACCCACAAGGGCAAGTCGTCGCTTTGAATTATATCAATGCTGGAAATTTAGGATTACAAACTCTAGTCCAGATATGGCAGCAATACTCCATTTTGTGTCTGATCTGTCTTTTGTAAAGAGAGAGCATAGCAGGAACAGTCAGGTACTTTCTGGAATGATAAAAGGAACCAACCATTTTTCCAGCTTCTTTAACTATGGACCATATATATTAATTCCACTTGAGGTCTGCGGTGAACTTGAGACCCAATAGGGTTCAAGCCCAATAGATTTATCTATCTATCTATCTATCTATCTATCTATCTATCTATCTATCTATGTATATATATATATATATATATATATATATATATATATATATATATATAAACAAAACAAACAAACACACACACACACACACACACACACACACACACACATATATATATATATATATATATATATATATATATATATATATATATATATATCTTAAAGTATATGTTTTCTTTTAAACGTCTTTCATTAAAGACGGCAGACAAGGAAGATTCAATTAATTTTTTATTTAGTTTTTACAGCATCTTAACGTTTTCCCTTACTCCTACAAAACGGAAAAAGTAAGGATGCTAGAAAAACTAAATAAAAAATTAATTAAATCTTTCCTTGTCTGCCGTATTTAATTATATATATATATATATATATATATATATATATATATATATATATTGGTAGCATGCTTTTATCGAGACATATTTCGTTGGTGTCGATATTGAAGGACGAGATAAAATCGCTGTGTTGATACAGCTCTCGTCCTTCAATAACGACACTTAAAAGCTTATCCGTGAATATATATATATATATATATACACACACACATATATATATATATATATGTAATTTTATCAGCTTGTCAAAATCTGGTGGTACGTACGACAAGTTTCTTTTAGTTACGCTAAGTATTTTGCCCATGAACTGTATTTTTAACTTATTTCAGATGATTCAGCCGTCCATGTTGAAACGTGAGTAATTATGTTGTCCAGATGTTTGTGAAAGACTGCTATCAAATTTTTATGAATTGCATACTTTTAAATCAAATCCTTCATTTACTCTAAGTGTCTGCGTCATTTATATTCACGTTGTTGATAAAGCTCATCTGTCATTGATTTCTTTCTTAAAGAGGGTTCTATGAGTAAACGAACCTCTCCGCGGCATTTAATGAGTTTAGTCTGACACAAGGACACAAATAAGGTGCACTTACTGATGTTTGAATTTATTATAGTAGCAGTAATTTGCGGGACTTGCAACTCCGTTGGGAAACCGTAAACCTCTATGCCACCATTGGGCTGTTTTGCTTCTCATATTTTTCTCTATTATTTATTAGTTACATATTTATCACCATGCGCATTCTATAAACACTTGCTAAATACTAAAGACCATAAAAGGTTAAGAAACTATAAATTTAAGTCGTTTTTTCATTTATGCTGACTGGTTTATTTTGGATTTTTTCATGCAGAAGATACTGAACATTATTATCAGAGTTAAGTTTCACCTTGATTAGTATATGGTCGATTAACCAAATATGTGACTTCTTCATAATATCTACCTGGGGGGACGATCCCGGTATATGGCACCTTTGGTAAGTGCCTGAAAATCGGGCCATGATTTGATCTAAGCCTTGCGAATGAAACTGAGTCGAGACAGTTCGGAAGCAGTCAATGGTTGAGAAAGTACTAATAGATAGAAGTTCTTTAAGAAGAAATTCTTTAAAAAAATTATTATTTTTATTTCCTTTGATTTCTGGCGTTTACACATTTCTTTCCGGGTCCCGCCCAGAGACCAAAGGTTAGAAATGGCATCATGACACTTTCCACTGACAAAAAAAAAAAAAAAAAAAAAAAATTACATAGATAAAGCCCTTCGTAAAGTGTGGACTGTACTTGTCAGAACAATTTTTGTATCTCTTTTTTGAGGCATGGGCTTCCAGGAATCCCTTCAATTAGTCTACTGGAATCTTTTCCAACCAATCCTAGGGCTCCAACTACAACAGGGATTGTTGATGTTCCCATATGTGCCACGTTTTTTGAGATTTCTATTTCAAGGTCCTTGTATTTGACAGCTTTTTTGAATATCTTCAAAGATACATTGAGTCTGCAGGGACTGCCATATCAATAAAGAGACACTTTTTTTGTTTGTGGTCTTTAATAACAATGTCTGGGCGGTTGGCTTTGATTGTTCTGTCAGTGTGCATTGTGTAACAGGTCCTATCTCCGTAACCGGGTCTGGGTGGTGTTCATACCATTTATTATTATTATTATTATTATTATTATTATTATTATTATTATTACTTTATTTCCGTTGATTTCTGGTGTATACAAATTTCTGGTGTATATGTAAATTTAGAGACCTAAGGCCAGAAATGGCATCATGACATTTTCCAGTGAGTATTTTTGAGACGCCCATCCCCACAAAAAAAAAAAAAACAAACTAAGATCACACACATTTTACATAGATAAAGCCCATCGTAAGCTGTGAGCTGTACTTGTGAGTACAATTTTCTGTATTTCTTTAAGTCCTGGGAATCACTTCAATGGCTTGGTGCCCCATACTTTCGGTCTTGTGCCACATCTTAGCTACGATTGGAAAATATATATTGGACTATATCAGTCATTCAGTTATGTGCCATGCGTGATTCACGCTTAGGCGATCATATATCTTTTCGATACATGACTGACGAGACAGATTTTTTCCTGCAGTCGGTTACCATTTCTTTCTGCAGTAGACAAGTTGTCATTTTAGGCTATAGAACCCAGTCTGTCTTGATATTTACCCATAGTTTAGGAGAAGAGAATTCATGCCTTTCCCAAGGGTATTAGGACGTCAGTGAATGTAATGGATTTGACTGAAATTAAAACTCGCTTGTACACTACTATTCAGAAAAATTATTTGCTTTTGTCAATGACAGAAACAGACCAACGTCTAAAATATTTTGTTTTGTGATTCTTGCCATCAAAATGGAGAATACCCTTGCCAAAAATAAAGTTAAAATAAGGAAAACTCAACTAAAATGTCTTGACATTTAGTGCTGTCTAGTAATAAAATTCATGAGCAAATCAATACTTCGTTTTGTGTAAATGTGGCTGAATTCGTTACGTAAAACATTGGTTTGCTTTTGTGAGTAGCAGAATGCAAATTAATGTAATTTATTAACAGTCAGTTATGTGCCATGCATGATATACGCTTAGGCGATCATGTATCTTTTCGATAAATGACTGACGTGGCAGATTTTTTCCCGTAGTAGGTTGCCATTTCTATCTGCAGTAGACCAGTTACAAGCAAGACAGACCGGGTTATATAGCCTAAAATAGGCTATATAACCCGGTCTGTCTTGCTATTTACCCATAGCTGGGGTAGGGGGAGAAGAAGAGATTCATACCTTTCCCAATGGTATTAGCACGTAAATGAATGTAATGGATCTGACTGGAATTCAAACTCAGCTCTCCGATTCTTCAAACCAAGCCGCTATCCATTAATACCTTAAACAAAAGGTTTGGATGGAAAATTGCATCAGTACTAGAAAGAGTGACAACACTCAATGGACTTGAGAAAAAAATTAAAGTCCACTTAGTAGACTTCCGTAAAAATTTGCGTGGATTTTTAGAAAAAAACATTTTATAAATTTCAATCAACTGTAACGATAATTATTCAGTGTATGAATGCTGAATATTTCCTGTATGGAAACGGCTATTTTCGCCATTACCATTTGCGTAGAGGCCACACCTTATGTTTTTTCATAAAATTACTACAGAAAATTTAATTTTTCCCTATGATAGCGATCTGTTTCTTTTTTGGGGGCAGATGTCCTACATTTACTCTTCATTATCTGATCCAGAGATGAAACTCATGTCTTCCAGGGAATCAAATGAACTTATCCTGCCTTAATTTTCTTTGGTTGCATTAATTAAAGACGCAAAGAAGCCGGGAGCAAGTCATCGTACAAAAGCTGAGTAAGCCAAAGAGTTTCTTAAACTCATTGCCTGAAGATAGATTTGCCGACAGAGAACTCGACACTCAAAGCTTCATCTTTTCACTTGATTAGAATAACAAATCCTGACACCAAAAACACGGAAAATCCGTCTATCCATTCCATATGGTAGACGACCCCAAGGCTGCATTTCACGGTTGATTATCTACAAAAAAATTTACCCAGTTCCCTCGGGTATTGCGGAAGATATCAAAGTCTATACGTTGTCGTAACCCCTCTTAATTAAACGAATGTCGGATCCCCGGTTAGCAAGCATCAATTTATATATTTAGTTCACTTCGTGTGAGACTGTCTCGTTTTGGAAAATTCGGTGCTATTAAAGTTTAAATTTCGCAACATAGAATTTTCGGAATGATTTTAAAAATAAATTGGGATATCGATGAAAAAAATATAATTTTAGTGGCTGTAAGACTTCATCTATCTATCTATCTATCTATCTATCTATATATATATATATATATATATATATATATATATATAGATATAGGCATCCCTCGATTAATGCGTTTTCGATTAGTATGGTAAAACATTCTTCCGTAATTGAAAAGTGATTTGTTTTATAGTTACCGATGTTTAAATTAGGATTCTATATATATATATATATATATATATATATATATATATATATATATATATATATATATATAATAATAAATTTAATGAACAACAGACCACAATAAATTTATTACAATAATTTATTTCACCAAAATCTTTTAAAGGATTTGGATCATCAAAAAAC
>CAHIKZ030001668.1:3960000-3985000 GCA_903632075.3 Acanthosepion pharaonis | reverse complement strand
TTTTTACTACCGTAATTACACATCAACTAACGACGATCCAAACCTAAACCAGCCCTTAAAAAATCACCTAAACCCTTTAACATTTCCTTTTCTAACATCCGCGGCTTTAGCACCAATTTCTGCAGTATGGAATATTTCCTCATTACGAACTGCCCGGATATACTGTCTCTCTGTGAAACCAACCATGACTCGTCTATCCCCTCTTCTGACCTCTCGATCCCCGGCTAGCTTCCTCTCAAACCCACATGCATGGCCATGGAGTTTACGTCAAGGGCCACCTCCCGCTGGCTAGAGAACTGTCTCTTGAATCTCCAGACCATTCATACAGGTGTCTCCGGCTATCTCTTCTCAATGCTGTAAGGTACCTCTTCTTCATTTATCGCTCTCCATCCTTTCAAGACTGGTGTAATCGAATGCATTTCTGACAGCATTGACAAGGCTCTCTCTCCATCCGTTTGCTCACATATTCGTGTTTGGTGATTTTAACGCCCATCATACCAAGTGGCTTAAAAAACGCTACTACTGACCTTGCAGGCATACAAACCCTTAATTTATCAATTTTTCAATCCCTCACGCAAATAGTTGACTTCCCCACACGTTTTCCCTACAACCGGGACGGTAAAGCTTCTCTTCTCGATCTATGTTTTACCTTCATCCCAAGTCCTGTAGAGCCACGCAGCTCTGCCCTCTTGGCAACTCCGATCATGCTGTAGTGTCTATCAACATCTCTTTCAACTCCACCCCCTGCAAAGAACCTTTACCACTAGAACATCGTCCTGCTATCAACGAGCAGACTGTCCCCTGGTATGTTGTCTTTACTCTCCCCGTTCAAGAATGTGCTTCCGGGGTCTCCCCCTGAGTTAAAGCTGGAATCGAGGCTTTCATCCTCTCAAGGAAATATAAGGTCAAATCGCGTCCCCTGGTTCTCTGCTGCTTCCTCAGCTGCCAGTGCCCATGGGAATCACTTCTTCCACCTATATCGTAGCGATATGTCTGATTGCAACAGGCGTCTCTTTGTAAGCGTGTCCTCAATGAAGCAATGTCACTATTTGCTGCTCGAATGAAAGAACGTATTGCATCTCGCAAATTCGGCTGCAAGGATTATTGGCGTCTCTGCAAGAGCGTACTTAACAATAGCAAACCCTCTATACCTCCTTTGTTCAACCAGTTTGAGGTTTTGACCTCCTCTGCCGACAAGGCTGAATGCTTTTCTCGGAAATTCTCATTCAATTCAATGCTCGACTCTTCCGGTGTACCCACACCCGATTACTCCCTTAGAACTGAGGCTCTTCTGGGCGAGTTGCACATAACCCCGACACCTGTATAGGGCATTATCTCTAAATTACACCCCGCACAAGGCTAGTGGTGGAGACGGGATACCAGCCATTGTCCTGAAGAAATGTGCGCCTGAACTGGCCCCTGCACTCTCCAAATTATATAACTACTGCCTCAATGAATATTGTTTTCCAGACTGTTGGAAGTCCTCACCCATTGTTCCAGTTTTAAAGAACTCGGAAGACCCTTCTGATCCTTCTAATTACCGTCCTATCAGTCTCCTACCACTCTTTGGCAAAATCTTTGAAGCTTTAATCAACGCCGAAGTGGTTAAGCACCTTACATCCCATGATCTGCTCTCCGACAAGCAATATGGTTTTCCGCTTTGCCCATTCTACAGCTGATGTGCTTACGGCCATAACTGAAATTGTTTACCAAGCATTTCACAATAAAGGAAAAGCTCGTGCCGTGACTCTAGAAATCTCCAAAGCGTTTGATAGGGTTTGGCATGCTGGCCTTCTTCGCAAGCTTCAGGTCTATGGAATTTCAGGTCGATTGTTTGACTTAATACAATAATTCCTGTCAAACCGTGTATTGAAGGTCGTTCTCAACGGATTCTCCTCCAGTTGCTATCCCACGAACGCAGGTATTCCCCAAGGCTCTATCCTAGGCCCTACTCTATTCCTTATTTTCATTAACGATTTCACATCGTCACAGGTTTCTAAGTAGGCATCTATGCGGACGACACCACTATTTATTCCTGACTCAAAAACAAATCTAGCGTCGCTGACAAAACTAACCTGACCATTTATTTCGAAAAGGACCTCCATTTGGTTGTGAACTGGGCCAGGAATTGGCTGGTAAACTTTAATGCCTCAAAAACAAAACTTCTCTCACTTCTCTCTATTACTCACCACAGAGAACCATCCCTGCACCCCCCCATTAGAATGTCTGACGCTCAACTCCACGAGAGCACCTCTTTGCGACTGCTCGGTCTCACATTGTCTGCTGACCTGAGATGGAACAAATACATTGAGTCAATAGCTTCGTCCAGCGCAAGTAAAGATGGCTCCCTGTGCCGCGCCAGGAAAATTTTCGCGCTGGAGTCGATCCTTCAAATCTACAAATCAACCATTGGCCCTTGCATGGAGTATTGCTACCATATATGGTCTGGAGCCCCTTCTGTTTGTTTCAACGTCCTTGATAAAATCCAGAGAGGGATCTGCAATGTAATTGGACATGCTCTGCCATCTCGTCTACAGTCGCTCTCTCACAGACGTGCTGTCGTCTCCTTCTGTCTTTTTTACAAATACTTTCATGGTAACTGCTCCGATGAGCTGCTTTCGCTGGTTCCCAGACTTCATGAATTTAAGCGTTCTACTAGGCTGGCATCTTGCCCTCACCCTTTCACTGTCGAAACTGTTAAATGTAGCCGTCTCTTCTACTCCAATAGCTTCATGTCTCGCACTTCTCGCCTGTGGAACTCCCTTCCTATTTCTTGTTTCCCTGATAGCTATAATTTCCAACTATTCAAATGTAATGTCAATCGACGTCTCCAGATGCCTTGATCTACCCCTATCCTTCTGTTCATCCTTTCCTTTATCACTTCTATTTGTTCTCATTCCAACTCTCTGTAACCCCTTGCGTGCTAGTGGTTTCTCGTCTTGCTTGGGGTGAAATGCTTAAAAAAAAAAAATGAACCCATCCATTTCGATGCTTTCAGACGAAATGACCGAGTTGATGGTAAGGGGAGGGCGAAAGGTATCGGTCTTAAAGTGAAGAGGTTCCATAAAATCAACCCGGATATTAAACTTATATCTCTAAATTGTGGCTATATGTAGTTGAGTTGAAACTACAAAATGGATCTGTTCTAAGAACTCTTTTTCTTTAATCATTTACCCCTCTTTATCCATATGCTTAATTTTTTTTATTTTAAATTAAAATTTAATATTGGTATATACTTGGTATGGTTTGGTTTTCCTTATCATTTTCTTTAAAGTTATAAATAGATATTTATTTTATCTTTAATTGTTTTATTCTTTAATATAAATTTAAAAAAAATATATTCTTACTTAAATAAATTATCTAAATATGATTTATTGTTAATCTTGTTAATATATCTCTTTTGTAAGTATAACTTGTTATTTTTAAGTGGGAACTTAACTTTTTTTTATCTATAATTAAAAAAATTTATATAAACTCCCTTTTCGACCCTTTTTTGTTGTGTTTTGCACAAACACACATACACACACGAATACAGACACGCACACATACATACACACACACATATATATAGATAATATTAGTGGTCAATATATATATATATATATATATATATATATATATATATATATATATATATATATATATATATATCAATAAATTGCAAAGAGGATAGAATCTAGCTAGAACTCAATGTCCAGGATAGAGTAAGAATATAATAAAAGGCTCAAACATTAATATTCCATGGTTATAATTTATTACATTTGAATCGTAATCACGATCCAATTCATCGGACCTACAAATTTGTAGGTCTGATGAATTGGATCGTGATTACGATTCAAATGTAATAAATTATAACCATGGATTATTAATATTTGAGCATTTTTTACGTTATTTATATAGACACAAATATTTAAGTAAATCTTCTGTAAATATGCGTCCTCCCAACCTGTATCCTAAACTGAACCTTCATATAGCCTGACGTGCTATTTTCGATGAAAAATTCTCGGACGTTCAGGTCGGTAAATGTTGTGAATACTGTTTATTATAAACAGAGCATTTACTTGTGTCTATATAAATAACGTATAACAATAATATCTATTAAAATAATATCTTACATTGATTGCACAACTCTTTCATGTGTTCTGCATTCAGGAGGGCACAACAGCAAGAGGGATCATCATTTCAACTTAGAACTGAATACATTCTTATTTTATTATTTTTCAAAATAGAGTTCAATAGTGCTATAAAAACCTTTGTGAATTGCAATGAGATATCATTGATCATTTCTATGATAAAACGGTTCAAATCTTAATCTAACAGTTGTGCAGTTTTGCTATTACACCATGTGTGTGTATATATATATATATATATATATATATATATTTATATATATATATATATATATATATATATATATATATATATATATATATATATATATATATATCAAGTATAGGATTGTGTATACGGAATAAATTCCAATAAGCAACAAATACTATTCTTAAAAAGCGCTCAATACAGACTGGAGTAAATATAATCATTTACTCGAAAATTATAACATAAAAAATGTTATAAAAAATCTACAAAAATATCCATTTTTGTTTCAACATTTCTGGTGTCTTATCAGGTGATGATGTTGAATGTAGAATAAAAGGGTTTATACTTTATTCTACATTCAACACCATCTCTTGATAAGATACCAGAAGTGTTGAAACAAAATGGCTATTTTTGTAGTGATTTTATAAAATTTTTGCTATAATTTTCGAGTAAATGATTATATATATATATATATATTATATATATATATATATATATATATATATATATATATGAGAGAGAGACAGATAGAATAGCAGGGATTTCTTTATGTATTTAACATATTTGCTATTTAGCAGGGTTTTGGAGGGAAGTGAACAAATAACCGAGTTATATTTCAATTTTTAAATTCAATGTTTTATTTTCATTGGTTGTGTAGATGTCACGTGTACAATTAACGGCCCTCGGTTTATGTTTCATTCTTGAAATGCAGTGTTTATATATATATTTATGTATATAACAATATCACCATTCCCTGACCCTTTTCTCATGTTTTTCTTCTAATGGATGAATTCTGTATTAGTTTTTCGACCGCTTTTTTTCCAATTTTTTTTTTCACACTTAAATTTCTATTTTTGACACAAACTCAGTTCACACCGGGGTTGATAAGACAGACAGCCGATATTTTCGCATGCCGAAATAGGCTATTCGACATATGAGGTGATTTTCGATATTTTTTGTTAATTATATATATATATATATATATATATATATATATATATATATATATATATATATATACATTAAGACATTTTATGTTTATACATTCTTTTTAATAGATACAAATATTTAATTAAATGCTCTGTTTATAATAAACAGTATTAAACAACATTTACCGGCCTGAATGTCCGAGAAATTTCCACAGAAATTATTCTTCCTCCGACAAATTCGAACCTGTGTCCTATACGGAACCGTCATTTACCTTGACGTGCCTTTACCTATTTGGCCACAGAGGCGCGTTCGGTTACTAAGGTCTAATTTACTGTATTTGAACTTCAATCTTCTATGAATTTCTCACGTACATTCATATCTGCTCATGGCGTATCAAATGTTAAAAAATGACGTCACACACACACACACACACACACACACACACACACACATATATATATATATATATATATATATAATATTTCTTGGGGGACTCCTGTCATGCTTTATCTTTACAAGATTTGAGGTTAAACCAAAGATGTATTGCTATTATGTCTAGACTACTAGACTGGAGTTGCCGCGTTCTCATTTTCCAATCTTCATTGAGTTCAAACTTGTTTATGCGGTCTTGCTGGAAAAGACTTGCCTCTGCAACTTTCATCCTATAGATAAATACATAAAACACAAATAGATAAATCAAGCTTCGTTCTACTCTGCCGCTATTTCCATAGCAAACATTCAGATTCTTTACATCCACTACTACAGAGCTTTAAAACTACTAGACGCTATGCCACTTTCATGTAGCCGAACCATCTTCATTTCCCCCGTGTTACAAATGTAAGTCACCTTCGGAAGACGCCGACTGAACTTCTGCAGAAGGGTAAAAAAAATGAGGCATCCTGGGTAAGACGATAAACTACATCCGACAGAATGACCTCTGATCAGGAGGTTTTGAGGAGCGTGGAATCACCTCTTAATTGCTGGTGTTCCGAGATCTACCCTGATCCGGGTTAGTATCGCCTGTTGGAGTCCAAGAAAAAGCATAGTCTTGCATTAATATACTTTTTAGTTTAAAGATTAAACTATTGTCGAAGACCATAAAATAATTCTCTGGATTTATCTTGAGACCATCATCAAGTGTGTAGCGACCGGTAATTTTAATGCCTTCAATACTGGCAGCCCAAAACTTTACCTGTCCTGGGTATGACGATAAACTACATCCGGGCCCTAGGTAAGATGATAAACTACATCTGGCAGAAAGGCCTCTTATCAGGAGGTTTTTAGGAGCGTGGAACCACCTCTTAACTGCTGGTGTTCCCAGGTCCGCCTTGACCCGGAGTAGTAGCATCTTTTGCGGTTCCAGTTGACCCCATTTTGGGGTCAAAACAATAACTAATTCATTCCAATATTCAAAATGATTTATTGTCATACTAAAGGTTGTTTCGTAATTTTAGGGTAATATTCCTACCAGTGTATATTTAATTGAAAATGCCTCCAAAGAAGCAGCTTTCAGAGATTAAAAAGGCACAAATTGTTGCTTTATCTGGTGAAGGATATTCTCAGGTAGAAATTGCCAGGAAGATGGAATGTTCAAGGAAGGGGGTTCAAACAACGATTAAAAGGTACAAGGAAACAAAGTCTTTCAAAAACAGAAAAGAACAAGGCCGTAAAAAGTCTACAACCGCCGGGGAAGACAGATCTTTGAAAAGAGCATCCCTTGCAGATAGGAGGAAAAGTTCTTCAGAGCTTGCTGCTGAACTTAGGGAGGATGCAAACAAAAACATATCAGCTCGAACAGTGAGAAGAAGGTTATTAGAAGTGGGATTAATAGGATGCAAAGCCAGGAAGAAGCCATACTTGTCTCAGGCCAACAAGAGAAAACGACTGGAATTTGCAAAAAAACATGAAAATTGGACACCTGATGATTGCGGCAAAATTGTTTGGTCTGACGAAAGTAACTTTTAGGTAAGTTAACAGCTTCTATTTCCTAAAGTTTGGATGTAATAATTGAAATTTTTATGTGAATACACATCCATAACATTTATTCAAAAATTGTAACAAATTCTTTTTTTTTCATCAGACTTTTGGCACCCCTGGAGCGGTTTATGTTCGCCGTAGGGAAGGAGAGGCATTTCATCCTGATTGTGTGGTTCCAACTGTGAAATTTGGAGGAGGAAGCGTAATGGTTAGGGGCTGCATGGCTTCTTCAGGCACTGGAATGTTGTACACATGTGAGGGCAGAATGAACTCCACAATTTATACTAACATGCTGGACCAGGTTTACCGAACCTCTTTGACTAAAATATTTAATAATAACATTCCAAGTGATGTAATCTTCCAACAAGACAATGCTCCATGCCATACGTCAAAAGTTTCAATCGGTTGGTTTGAGAAAAAAGGGATTACAGTGATGAAGTGGCCCCCTCAACCCCCATACCTAAATCCCATTGAAACTTTGTGGTCCCATTTAGGGAAAAAGTGTGAGAATGCACAAATGTTCATCAAAAAAAGAATTAGAGGCCAAACTTCATGAAGAGTGGCAGAAAATAGATCCTACCACCTGCAACAACTTCGTCAATAATATGCAAAAACGAATAAAAGCTGTTATAAAGGCAAAAGGAGGACATAACAAATATTGATTGTTGTTATTAATGTTTACTCCACTATTCTTAACCTTTAAATATATAAGTTTGAATCATAATTTCGATTTTTCATTGGTGCTCCATAATTTTGGCCAAGGCTGTATATATATATGCTTGTTTATCTATCTATTGATATATCGCACGGAGTACTTCGACGTGGTGTAATGGTTAGCACGCTTGTCTGGTTAAGACAATCATGACTGAATCGTGTGTTCGATCCTCACTGCGTTCCCCATATATCCGTCCTTCTGCCACATCTAAGCTACGCTTAGAAAGGCATTTGCCGCAATTTCGTAGTTTTACAAAATAAATATCCTATCTATCTATCTATCTCAGTTTGTTATTTATCTAAACTTCGTATCGTATTTTAATATAATTAAGTCTATAAATCCTGAGTTTTAACGATGAAAATGTATTTATTTTGCTCAACTCCCCCTACACATATATATATGTATGCTTGTTTATCTATCTATTTAATTAACAAATGTATAATTAAATAAATGAAATTACTTAGGAAAGAGTGTTTATTATATTCTTTCATTTAGTGGAAAATAAACTAACCCAACTTCATTAGTTTCAAAATTTCCGTGGATTTCATCCTTGGGCAATATTCAAGATGAGTAGAGACTGATAACTAGTTCTTTCGTTTGTGTGGTCTCTGTGAGCGATAGATTAACGAGAAATCTATTTAAAGAAAGTCTTTTAATGTGCGTGGAAGCATTTTACATTGGCTGGTTTGTTCCGTGTTGCTCTGTCAGTTGGGCTTCCGTTTCTTTGAACTCTTAATCAAGTTAGATAACTGTGTTTCATAAACGTCTTCCTCAGACGAGTAAATAAAAGCGTTATCTTGAATCAGGGGATTGGCGAAGAAGTATGTGGGAAATGAAAAGTTCTAAAAGAAGGCAGAGAAAAAGAGAGAGATAAAGAAAGAAAGAGAAGAGTAGAACGAAGACAGAGAAGGAGAGGGAGAAAGTGTAAAAAAAGAAGCTGTTAAAGGAGACAGGGAAAGAGAGAGAGAGAGAGAGAGAGAGAGAGAGGAGAGAATAAAAAATAAGAAAATCTCTTAAAGAAGACTGAGAGAAAGAAATAGTGATAGAGAGAGGTAGTGACTGACAGACAGTGACAAAGAGGAGGAGAGAAAATAAAGAATACAGAGATTGAGAGAGAGACAGAGAGAGTGAAATAGATAGATAATGACAAACAGACGGGGAGGGAGAAGAAGAGAGAAACAGAAAAAAGAGAAAGCAGTTAAAGAAGACAAAGAGTGCATGTGAGAGAATGAATGACGAAAAGAAAGACTGACAGACACAGTTTGACAGAGGAATAAGAAAATGGTAACATAGATGTAATGTCTATACCATCGAAATCTGTCTGCTTGTCTCTCTCAAACACACACACTTTCACGCGCACACGTTCTCTCTTTCTTTCTCAAACAATCTCTCTCTCTCTCTCAGAGTCTCTCCCTCCCCCTCTCTCTCTCTTTGCATAATATGACTTATGGTGTGAAAATAGATATAAATAGACGTAACGGTATCGCTGTTAATGTGAGACCTGCTGAGCTGATGTCAGTCTTCATGGTCAAGGAGATAATTTTATGTTGAGTTCGGATCTTGTAGGAAGCAAATTTTAAATCCAATTCTACACTATTTTAAGGATTGGCGTGTATTCAACCAAGAATGTTGAATACCATCAAACAATTAATAATTCATATAAATTAAGATTGCTTCCTCTATTGAGTAACCAAATAATATGGCCATAATAATCAGACAAGGGCGAGCAGTATAAGTAAATGCATCGTCCACATAAGACGAGCTCCTCCTCAAATATGAACTACTATGTTCCAATTTCATCACGCTTGATTTTAAGGTCGGAGAAAACTCGATCTTCAAAGATGTGATAAAAATAATCAATTAGATGACGAAAACGAATTAGCTAATGAAAATTCAGGGAAAATATTTTTATTAAGTTTATGATTATGAAATTTCCACGATGACAGATTTATTTCTTATATGACAAATCACAAAAATACCACAAGCCTTTTGCCAGGAAGTGTTATTTCACAATGCAAAATAAACAAAGTACATACTAGTCATCAAATCTACACGTTGTATGCCTAGTGTTCCGGGCCTAGTGTTCCGGGCCTAGTGTTCCGGGCGTAGAATATGTCGATTGCATCCTCCGTAGAAGAGTATTACTCATGTAAATCTCGTGGAAACTGAGCCTTTAGCACGATTTAAAGTAAATTCCTATTTATACAATTTTAATGCCAAATTCTGTCTGTCCGGCTGTGTGTCTTAAACCCCTCTAACTTGGTGCACACTTATACCTTTTTGGAATCAGGATGGTCTCGAAATGGAAAATCTGCCCTTAATCTGGTGCTTGAACATCCAGTATTGGAATCTGTGTCCGGATGAGAAGGAAATATTTAAAAATTCAAATTTTAAATAACTGAAAAAAATTAATAATTCTAAAAGTTTTAAAATTATATTGAGTTTAAAGTAACACAAAATTTTGTGAATTTAAAAACTTTTGTTTTAAATTCAGTTTAAAATGTTTCCAAAACTTTGAGATTATCAATTTTATTTCTTCTAAATGTCAAGGAATCAGAGTATAAATGAGAGGTTTCGTGACGTGAGGTTTTGAAATTCCAAAGAGTTTGTGATTTGAAGAATTCAATATTCGGTCTGAATTTCGGCCAAAATCAGAGTTTCAGTCCAGATCGGAGTTTCAACACTAATTGGTTTGGAACTTGTAACTCGAATTAAAGTGAGGTTTTGAAGTTCTATGGCATGAATTGAGGAATTTAAATTTATTTCTTCAAAATTATCATTGCTGTTTTCTAAGCTGGATCAGAGGTCCCTTTAACTAATTAACCTTCCACAGGAGCTAGCTTAAAAGTCCGTACAGAGTACGGACCTTTATGCTAGTAAATAAATAAAGGGATTATATCAGGTCACTCTACGAGAGCAATTGGTACCATATAACTCATTACTACTTGCCCTATAGTCGGATCATCCAAAGATGCACTCCAAAAGCTAAAACAGTATATTAAAAAACAGAAAAAAAACTTTGTTAGAAACAAAGAAAAGAGTACTGAACTGTTACGTGGTATATGTCCTCCTATATGACAGTGAATGCTAGACAACCTCCTCAAAAATAAAGAAGAGACTTGAAGCAACACAGGAATAGGTAGTTGAAGTTTCTAGTGCGCATAATGAGAAAAGAGGGCTTGGAAAATCTGATACTCACAGGACAGATTGAAAGCAAGAGGGAAACAACGTATAACATACTTGGTTGGCTTGAGTAGATGGATGGTGGAACAAGGATTTGCAAGCATAAAAGAAAAATTAGAGCTATGATCGCTACCGTCCTGTGAGGACTCAGACCTTAAAGAAGAAGAGAAGTTCGACATGAGCCTTTTTATAGGTTGAACGGCCATGTAGTATAATGGGGTACACTAGTCTCTATATTCAGTCGCCGTACTGGGTAAGACGATGAACTACATCCGCGTCTTGGGTAAGACGATAAACTACGTCCAACAGCAAGGCCTCTGAACAGGAGGTTTTGAAGTGGAAACACCGCTTAATTGCTGGTGTTCCCAGGTCCACCCTGACTCGGGGTGGTAGCACCTGTTAGGGTCCCAGCTATGGGTAAATACTTAACCCCCAAACTGGCGTCAAACACGATGAAAGTGTAAAAATAGGTCTTAATACCAGAAATACTTTGTAAAAAGCCATTATCACCAATAAATATTTTGAAAATACCAGCAATAAATTTTCTGAAAATACATTATTACCAGAAATACATTTTAGGCCAAAAAATATTACCAGCAATACTTTTTTGAAAAAAAATATTACCAGATATAGATTTTTTGAAGGAAATATATTACTAGTAATACATGTTTGAAAAAAAATATTACCAACAACAAAAATGTTTCGGCATTGAATAAACCCATTGAGGTCGATATACCATAAAACAAACCAAATCAAACCAAAAAACTATATTCAGTCAATACGGTGATGGTACGGTATCACTGGGTGGAGTCAAGGTCATCTCCCCGATTGAATCAGCGGCCATATGTTACTGACCAAGGCGAGTCTTCAAGATGGAGTACATGTGTGGTTTGACATGGTTTGACATGGAGAAGTATCGGTTACATTTGGTGTACTTGCCAAACATCTGCAACACATGAAGGAATAGCACGTGGAGAGTACTGATCAGTATATCGACCCTACGACCACAACCGGTTATGGAATAGATGATGTTTATTCACTTATAAAGAATTCAGTTTGCTCAGACTATCTTTAACTGAGGATGTTCCCAATATCCAGATGTGACTACCAAATCTCCTTGATTACCTCATCCCTCGAATACTCTTCGCTTTGGACCATTTATTTATATTAAAAATGTAAAAAATAATTGTTCTTTTATGCAGTAGCAAGTATTCAGTTAATTTCTTTTTATTTTTCAGTTATTTTTGAAAAAATAAACAAACAAAAATCAAATTGTTATCGTTGTGAGCTCTACGTAGAGCCCACAATATTAAGTTTCAAATTAAATTGAAAGTTGTCTTATTCTTCAAGTTAAAGCTCTGGTACTCTTCTTTTATACAAGTTCTTTCAGGTCAAGGAAAATCATGGACTTCCATAGTTTTCTAATATTTGTTTTTCTCAGTAACTTTTGACTCTTTACCGTCCATCTTTTTAGCTTTACTGTCATTCATTCACACAAAATTTGATAAATTAGAAACTCGCTCTTCCCGCTTTTCTTGCCTTCAATATATCTTGCGGATGTTAAACTTTTTAGCCTTCTTTCCTCATTATATTTCTCAGATATTTCAACTGCTGGATTGTAAGTATATGTTTTTTTGCAATTCTTATTTTCCTTAAAATGACCTCGTTAAATCCATGGCATTTTTAGCATTCGTCGAACCACATCTCAAGTCTTCAATTCTTTTTATCATCTGCGAGGAGATTGTCCTGCATTCAGTGTCATATATGGGGCACTACATAACAATTTAATACTCTTGTTCATTTCTATTTTTAGATTTTTTACACGACTCTAATAGAACTAGAAATCCTTCTTCATCGTGATATTCCTTTCATGATGTGGGTGATCATGACTCTCCACCACTTCTACATAACTTGACACTTTATTATCCCTCTTCGTCACTGTTCTATCCATTCCTGCAAACTTATTACGTTGGTTACAAGCTATATCTTCCTACTTCTTTAATCGTCCAAATTTCCTGTGAGTGTCAAATTCTCTTTCCTTATATCTCAAAATTTCCAACTGTTCCTTTGTAAATATGTTTTCTTCTTCATATTTTCTTTATTGCCCTAGCAAAAACGTCACTACGATGAGCCGTTTTTAGACATGTTTAGCTGAGCTACCTTGAAAAGCCAAACGAGGAAAGATATTTTCAAATCTCACTAAGTAATTAATAGCTTTTCCAGACAATTTTTTTTCTCTTCCTCATCTGATTTGTTGTGTATCATAAAACTATGACACATGTCATAATTTTAATGAAATTCGGCGGGCACATTGACCGCCGCCGCCACCGCCGCCGCCACCGATGCTGTTGTTATGACAGCGCATTGAAGGGAATGAAGACTTTCTTCCACCCCACCACATGAGCATGAAAATTATAAATAAACGCTTATGAACGGATGTGTTACACACACAGACAAAACTGGATGAACACGCACACAGCTACATTCGTAGAAAAAAAAAACATACAAATTAACGTTAACAGTTACATGCTTATTAATACACACACAAGTACTAACACATATATACACGCTAACACATATACACAAAACGTATACACACAAAAACACATGTAACAGCACACGCATACACAGAAAGGCATACATAATTACATACACATAGAGCCACACATATTCTTTGTATGCATATACACACAAATTGCTTCTTTTATGTGCCTTGTCACTTTAGGAGGTAGAAAATCATGGTCCTCCACAACTTTCTTTCTTTTGTTATTCGGAGTAACTTTTGACTCTTTACCATCAACTATTGTTCTGCTATCTATTTCCACAATCATTTGGGGTTAGGTTATTCACTGTTTCCTCCTGTCTCCTTGCTTTCAGTAAATCCTGTGAGTGTTAAATTCTCCAAGCACTTTTTCTTCATATATTACGGAAGTTTCAATTGCTTCTTTCAGATTTTATGTTTCCTTGTAGTTGCCACTTTCCATAAAACTTTTTCTTTACTCACATATTCTGATCAATATTTATCAGGAGAATCATATCTCTGTCGTTTCAAGTTTCATCTTTGTGACAAAATTGTTCAGCATTTATTGTTGTATGTGAGATTAGACGTGCGATAGCAGTTTAACACTCCTCTATTTGTAAGGATATTTTCCTTTGCCTTAATACTATCTTTAGTTTATGAGAGGCATTTCCCCCAATTACTATGCGCATTGGATTTCTTTCACGCTTTCCTTTATCTGTTACAACACTACCCTGATAATTAATTTTTTGTCCCTGATTATTATTATTATTATTATTATTTAAGAGAGGAGAACGGCAACAAGGTGATGCTGGGGTGCGAAAATAAGAATCTCAATATATCCATCATGTCAGCCTGATAAGGTTATATCAAACACGTGCATCACAGTCTAATGTGTGCAATATGCTGACAGGTTTTGATAAAATCAGCGCAAAACTTTGCAGTTGGCTCCCAGTTAGAAATACCTTCATGTCGTTCAGTTTGCTCAGACGGCCTGAGGATGTTCACAATATCTAGATGTGACTACCAAATCTTGGTTGCCGCATTCTTCAAACAAAAAAAAAAAACAAACAAAAAAACAAAAAAAAACCCAGCTCTCTCGACACCCAGGAATGATGCTTCCTCCATTACCCACGCCCATTGAAATGTACAGTGCATTAGTCCCCTCCCCCTCAGGGAATGTTCAACTGGTTAATATCAAGGAACTGACAATCATGTGTGGCACTGTCGGCCATCTTAATTCGGCAAGACAAAATATGTTTATGATAACACCCATAATCCAGTATTATACTATTATGGGATTACCCTATCTTGTATAACAGGGGACTTCTCTTTATGGTAACTAGGTGGCGTTGTATAAATCAGTATAATTAAAATTAGAATACACGAGAGCCATGTCTTCTATAGCATCAGAGCATTTTATAATAATAATAATATAAAAATCTCCTAGATCCGTTTACAGTGATAGGACCTGTAACAATTTTATGTGACTTTAAAATACATGCAGAGAGAACAATCAAAGCTAATCGACCAGACATCGGGATCAAAGACCACAAAAACAGAATGTGCGTTCTTATTAACATGACAGTCCTTGCAGATTGTAATGTATCTATGAAGATCTTCAAAAAACTATCAAAATACAAGGATCTTGAAGTGGAAATCTAAAAATACGGCACTTGAGAACAGCAATATTTCTAGTTGGAGTTGCAGTTCTTCGATTGATTGGAAAAAGTTTTCATACACTAAATGAAGGAATTCCTGGTAGCCCATGCATTAAAGAAATACAAAAATTTGTAATCCACAAGTACAGCTCACACATTACTAAGAGCTTTATCTATGTAAAATGTATGTGATCTTAGTTTATTTATTTTTACAAAAATAATCAGTGGAAAATGTCATGAAGCCATTTCTGACCTTAGGTCTCTGGGTGGGACGCGGAAGGAAATGTGTATACAGCAGAAACCCAATGAAATAATAATAATAATAATAATACATTGTCTCTTATATCATTTCATAAATATTGCTGGATATTCTGAGATAATTCATTATGATAATTTTTCATGTTGTTAAGACAAATATTCCCATTCTTGTTGTTTATCACTACATTTTCGTCTGCGTATGCGCTGAATTCATTTATTTTGAAAATACTAAGACATTCAACGAAATTTCGTTACTGAGATATCGGTATGATTTGATTACACAGGTGTAAGGCCAATAAAATGCTTAAAACTTTGAAATTTAACTTTCAAATTTACAAGGAAAAGAAAAGCACATTTGGATGTTGTATCCTGAAAGGAAACCAGCAGATGTCACGCTAAACTTTTTCCGTTTGGATTTTCCTGTGGTCCAAATTCTCTGTAAAATAAACTTCGGAAGATCCGAGTCCATTCCTGCCTTTGGCACTGACAGCGAAAAATCTACTCTGAAGTTGTTTTGAATTTTTGTATCAACAAAACAAAATGTAAAATAAAAGCAGAATTGGCGGCGGAAGAAAAAAAACACACACCATCTTAAAGTAAAACTACAAAGTTCATGTGAAATTAAATCACTACTCATACATCTTCCTTTCATTCTTGGTAGCTATTGTTTTGGTAAAACGATCTCGTCACAGCTGAAGACAGCAGTGGCGACCTCTGATGACCCGTTCTAGTCTAGCTTGTTGTCTTTATCAACAATCTATAGGGTGTCCACGGTAGGAGTCCAGCATTCCAACCGGGAAAGGATTATCTCAAGGGAAGAAAGAAGCAAAATTTTAAATTAATTCAGCTCAAGCCTTTAACAACTAGACACACAGACACACACGCTCGCACGCACACACACACACACACACACACACACACACACACAGATAGATAGATTGATACAAAGAAAGAGAGAGATAGCGAGGGTGGGAGAGGGATGAGAACGTGTGAGGAAAAGAGACAAGGAACAAATGTTTGGAGATGCTTACCACATGCTGGCCAAAATTTAGTTAGGAGCCCATAGATAAAAAAAAAAAGACCCGAAAAGTCTACTGACACGGAAAAGTAAATCTGTGACCCTTTACTTTCTGGATGGAAAAATCCAGATAGTGGAAGAGGAATACCATTCTTCCATCTGTCCATTTGAAATGCATATACGTAGATACGTTTATTTCCTGAGTTTTGTGAGTGTGTGTAGACATGAAAGCACCGACACAGCATATACGTTTGTCTCACTGAACTGGAAAATTTGTGATGTACTTTCTTATTCTATTTTAAAACGTGGAGGATTTATTATATATATATATATATATATATATATATATATATATATATATATATATATATATATATATATATATGTGAAAATGTATGTATATAAATATAAAAAAATATATATATATATATATAATTATTTATATATTATATGCGCGGTACTTATTAGAAAGTGCTCAATATCAGAGATAGAGCTAACATATTTGGTTGGATTGATGTGAGTTTGTGACCCTGGGTTTCACGCTTTTGACGATCGCAAAAAGCGTGAAACCCAGAGTCACAAACTCACATCAATCAACCAAATAAATATATATATATATATATATATATATATATATATATATATATATATATATATATATATATCCCATGCAATGAGGATAAAAGTAATATATAAATTCTAACGTTCACAGCATTAATCCAAAAGAGGGCTCGATACCGATAGTACAGCGATAATTATTTATTATAATTTTATTATATAGACAAAAACAGTTTATTCACTACAAAGATGCAACTTCGTTTCGGTGCATTTCAATTGCACCTCGAGAGGTGAGAACCAAAAATGGTTATGAACAATTCTGCTTGTAAGTAAGCCGTATGTGAAACGTCGCTTCCTTTTTTCTATTTGTTTGAGAAAAAATATACATAAAGCAAAAAGGTGACGGAGTGAAACAATAGAGCTTGTTGATTACAGTTTGGTGAAGGATGAGTGGAGTGTTAAATGCTGGCTAGTCTGGCACAACAAGCACTATTGTTTCACTTTATGCTTTACGCATATTTTTTCTAAAACAAATCGAAAAAAGGAAGTAACGTTTCACATACGGCTTGCTTACAAGCAGAATTGTTCATAACCATTTTTGGTTCTCACCAGTCGAGGTGCAATTGAAATGCACCGAAACGAAGTTGCATCTTTGTAGTGAGTAAACTGTTTTTATCTATATGGATATAATTATAATATATATATATATATATATATATATATATATATATATATATATATATATTTTTCATTTATTTATTTCAAAAAACCTTTCATACAAAGAGAAAAAAAATTAATCTTATATTTCTTCATTTGATCAGATTTAGGGAAGTGGATCAGGCCTAGAATTTTTTAAATCTAATCCTCTTTCTTAAAACTAAAACAGAACAGTCGCCAAGAGATGGGGCAAGGATGAGGTAGCTCCCCAGAAAAGAGTTTTCCCTCCTACTGTGAAAATGATGTGAACTAATTTTAGTGTGCATTCTTAATCGCGGCCTCTTTTCAGTTAAAGGCCGCTCTTCACTCAAAACACACTTGCGACGGGGCTGCTAAAAGCTTATATAGAAATTCCTTTCAAATCATTTTACTATAAAAATGTGCTTCACGTGATTATGGAGCGGACTGATTTAAAACTTCCGTCAAGTATTTCATTCAGTCTAATGATTATATATTCAATTGTTCTAGTTCCACGTGTCATGGCTCTTCCAAAAACACATGGCCCAGTGGATGAAAGCGTTGGCTGAATTAATCCAGTGACAGTTGTGAGTTCAATACCTGGATACAGCAGAGGTGAAGAAGAACTTGGAGAGTTCAGTTAATAAAGGGAAATAACTGAAATATCTGGAAGAGGTATAGCACATGGAACTAGAACAATCTACCCCCGGTAGAAGAAATAAAGTTTTCGGTTCTAAATTCCAGCATATATAACTTGAAGAAGGCCGGAGCGGACAACGGCTGAAACGTTGTGAATATGACAATAAAGATGAGGACAACAGTTCGAACAATGTAAATAGTGTAAATCAATTTGTTTATTCGACCTCAGTGGAGGTTATAATACATAACCGTTCGCCGCCCTTATTTGTAAAAGTTATAATTTTTTACTGTAACTTAGAACCAAACAGAAGACGATATTTCTTCTTGACTTCATTCTACGAAAATGCTATTATTTGTATAAAATCATTACTGACATTAAGTTTTAAAATAAGCAATAGAATATCATTTTTCGTATTTTTTATTTTGTTGGAGACATATTTGATATGTCTTATGAGTTGATATGCGGAAAAATGTCTATAAGTCTCAAAATAAGAAGAACCAAAAAGAAAATCTTAAACCGAAACGAAATTATTTTTCAGTAAAGATAATATTGGGGGAAAGATATATGATAAAAAAGATGTATGATAAAAAAATGGAAAAGTTTTTGTGTGACGCGTTTCGTCCTTTAGGGCTTCATCCGACTAAATTTGTTTTCGTTGATGTGACTGCGCATGCGCACGGACGAGAGGCACTGGGAATTTTAAATTTAAGGATGATTTTTTAAAAATTTAGTCCGATGAAACTCTAAAAAATGAAACCCTTACACGAAAGATTTTCCCCTTTGTCATACATCTGACCATCAAAATATTTCTTGATATATAAAAATGGGTTAATTTGCTGTATAAGCACCAAAATCCCACGGTAATGAAAATGTTCCATTATGGTGTGAAATTGCTTGATTATTTCGAAAATGATATTAAAACTTTGCGCTTTATTATCGTTTAGGACTTATGGACAATGTAAGTTCGACTTCTTTTGCGTCGCGTCAACAGAACGGCTGCCATTGCTGGCATTGTTTACATACGTTTGCCTCGAGAAGTAATGCACGGAAGCTTCACTTGTCTTGATTACTGCGCAATGTGTGAAGTTTAAAATGAATGCGCGATTCCAAATATAGCCGTAAAAATGAAAAAAACAAAACAAAAAAAAACAAACAAAAGAAAAAAACATAAAATAAAATCAAAATTAAGTGTTTAAAAGAATAAAAAAATGATTTTGTCCTTTTTTTTTTTCAACGTTTCCTTTGCTTTTTTTGGGAAATAGGGTTTATCCATGATGTTTTATTTATTTAGAAAAGCTTTCAATTGTTTCTTTCACAAAAACCAATTCAATAAAAAAAAAATTCACTGTATAATAAAGTTTCACTTCTACAAAGAAACAATATCTTTAATTGGAAAAAGGAATTTATACAAATTGAATAAAAAACTATTCATTTAAAATTTCATTTAAAAGAAAGAAAGCGCATTTTAAAATAACTTTCGCGAAAATTGCGCAGTAATCAAGACGTGTAAGAAGATACGAAAAGTAGTAAAAGGGCCGTTAACTAAGCAAGCTTCCGCGCATGATTGCTCGAGGCAAACGTATGTAAACATGCCAGAAATGGCGGCCGGACAACATGAAAGAGATCGAACTTACATTGTCGATAAATCCTAATTGAGTGCAAACTTTTAATGTCATTTTTGAAATAATCAGGCATTTTCACACCATAATGAAACATTTTCATTATCGTTGGCTTTTGGGGCTTATACTGCAAATTAACCTAAGAATTTCTATATTGTCATGCAGGTAAAGACAATATAGATCTAAAAAAATATTCATTTTATGAGAGCCGCGGGTATTTCAAAAGCTAACATAAATGAGGCCACTCTTAATATTTCATTTAACGCCTCCTTTAAGATCTGATTTGCCCCATCCAGATTTTTTTTTTATTTGAAGCGCCATGTCTACATGGCTTTTCCTGATTCTCAGGCATATCCCTACCCTCCGACCTACAAGGCTTGCTTGGGCTTGTCAAGAGTAATACTTTCGCCGGTTTCGGTCTTTGGGCTTGCTCGAATACGCAATCCCCACCACCACATCAAGGCGAGAATCTTTGGTGGAGTAAGTAAGAAAATCGAGTTATAAAAGCACGTAAATTAGATATAATGCAGAGATTATAAGATTTTGTAAAAATTATGACACTTATTAAATTAATTTGCGGTAAACGCTTCCGAATTACTGTTATCGTAATGTCAAATCAGGATCCTCGTTGGTCGCTCTCTGTAAAACAAACAACAGCAGAATTCGCTAAATAACAGCGGATGCTTTCGTCCGGCTTGTCTCATGCGAGCATCAAGAGAGGCATTGACACTCGTGTGTCTTGTTATCATTATTACCTATGACAAGGCCAATAGTCCATTAAACGTGTTTTTCTCGCTGTTTAATCTCAGAATGCTCTTAGCTGCCGTTACCGATGAGGCCAATAAGACAAGAGACCGAGGAGGGTTGCAGGGGAGATAAGCGGTACGTGTCGCCTATTAAAAAGACATGCGCAAGAACGATTGAGAGACGTAGTGTGTGTCGTAATGTTCCAAATTTAATAATCAAAATTGCCAGCATGTCAAAAAGCAACATAAAATAAGGATCAAGACTCACGGTGTTAGATTTTATTATTCAAGGCAAAGATTTCAAACTTAAACTATTCAATCGCTGTTGATAAAACTTGCAGGGAATATTCATATCAATATGAGCCATATATCGGGTAATTTTCAACTTGTAATTCTGTCCATATAATATTGATAATAACAGGTAAGTTTCAGTTTATAATTATAATACCTGCCCATATAATATTGATAATGCCACTTAAGTTTCAGTGTATAATATCTATGTTTATATTATTGATAATATCGACTAAGTTTCTGTGTATAATATCTATCCTTATAATAATAATGATATCGGGCAAGTACGAGAGTTAGATGACCAGATGTAATGGGTTAGGTGGCCAGATGTATTGAGTTAGGTGGCCAGATGTAAGGGGTTAAGTTGGTCACAGAAATTGCCTGAGAGCAATGACTGGCTTCAACTGCTTGTGTGGTATGGTGCAGAGTTCTCTTGCCAGACATATGGTCTTCCAGTAGCCACCGTCTTAACCCACGGTAACATTACCACCTCATGGCATGTAATGTAGGCCTCCGTATTGAGTCTGAGGATCTCATCAACTAATTCTAAAGTTCTTTTCATACCAAAACTATCAGTGTGAATTGCCGTACCTTCGTAATCTCCATTAGACTCATCTAACTCTTTCAGAATCCTTTGCACTGTCCTCGGGTCGCCGGCGTGTTCGTCTCGGTAATGTTACCACGGAACGGATATACAAGAAATATACAGACAACTAGAAGATATATATATGTATCTATTTTTTAATTTTAGGATATTATATCAAATATATATCAAAACGCTACACAATTAAAGTCATGTTTCGATGCGAATCAACGTATCTCATCAGGCGATTAGAGAGAGAGAGAGAGAGAGAGAGAGAGGGAAAAGAGGAGAGAGAGAGAGATACATATGGTAGTAACAGTTATCGGTGCTGAAAAAGAAATGATCGAACAAAATTTAAATTCTAGTCGATCTAATTCGTTCATTTCAGGCTATTGCTGTTTGAAAAGGCATGAATCCATCTTCCTTCAGCTAGGGATTAAATAGAAGCAGAGATTCGGCTCTCTTACTTTGTTTAGCAGTTACTTTAGGAGAAGACAAATCTGAGAAGAACTGTTTGGCGACTTCTTAGCACGCTGTGTGCCATATTTATTTGTTCTGTACGAAAAGAGTGGCTGGTTTTATAAATGCTTTCAGCATAATCAAATTGTATATGTGGCTAGTTGTGTGATTCAGTTCTAAACTGACTTACTGGTTCTCATAGGTCGAAAATGACGGAAGAGTTCCCTATATGTTTATAAATGAGTGATGATAAAGACTTCTCGATTCGACCAGGAAGCTCTTGTAAAATATTCCTCAGAGTTTACAAAATGGGTCAGGCTGAAAAATGTTCAGCGCCTGCTGGGAAATACTCAACACCCACACTTAAACATAAAGACACACATTGCACACTTAAACAACCACTAGATTTTGAAATATAACGAAAGTTTGCCTACTTTTATTCACATCGTTTTTATAAGTAGTCACTCAAGGTATTGTTATTAGTGAGACAGGAATTATCGTTGACGGATTAATTTTCCTCAGCTATTTCAAGTCCATAATTCGTATAATGCGCACAAATCCGAAACAGGACTCGATAAGAATGAATTATTATACTTCTGCGAGGAGGGATTCATACTCTTTTCCACTATAATATTCTCAAATCAGTTTTCATCATCATCATCACCATCATCATCACCATCACAAACAAGACCACCATAAATACGTTTTGGTTACCGTTATTTTTCTCGTTTTTTTTTAATCTCTCCATTCCCTTTTCATTTCGTTGGTACCTATTCTTCTTCTTATTTCTTCTTCCTTTCCTTCATTTTCCGTTTTCGTTTTCGATTTCTTTTTCATCTCTTCTTTCAGTTCTTCTTTTCTTCTTCTCGCCAGGTTTTCCTTCTTAAAACCCAAATCACTTTTATCCCCGAGGATCCATGTTTATCTAAACGGTATCTATCCATCAAATGTACGGGATGCGATGGGTAAATTTTCGTCATTCTATAGTTTTAATTTTGCCTCTGCGTGTTGTTTGTTTTTGATTTTATCGACTGCACAGTATAGTAGGGTCAGTTGGGCACCATCTGTGAGAAAAAAGAGCACCATGACGCAATTCACTCCGCCAGAAATTTGATAACGGCATGCTGCACTGCTTGGCATTTGCGCCGGAAGCTCCAATACGAACATTCAGAGTGTTTGGGTGTCAATCTAAGGAAAGTACAAAGGATTCGGAAATAATTGAATGGTGATTACGAAATTGTTTGCAGTGATGCTTTTATTCATTTTTCCACAGTGCCTCAGACTCAACACGAAGGCCTACATCAAGTGCCTTAAGGAGGTAGCGTTGCCCCTGGATCAAGAGGGTGACTGCTGGAAGACACTATATCTGGAAAAATAATTTTGCACCATGCCACACAAGTTGGAGAACGCTGTCATTGCTGTCAGACAATTTCTGCAACCACATAACTCTTTACATCTGGCCACATAACTCCCCATACTGCAACCTTCTTGATTATTATATGTGGGGTGCCGAGAGACCAACAAAGCTCCTTGTAACACCAAAGGCAAGGATTATGGCAGCATTCACCAATTTAAACAAAGAGACTGTCCTGACGAGTTGCAGGGGATTCCGAAGTCTTCTGGAGACCGTGGTTGAAGCCAATGGCGATTTTATTGAATAAATTTACTCATTAGTATTTAAAGATATCGTTGTGTAATTTTGGTAAATATATCTGTTAAAATGAGATGTCAGTGTTATTTTCATTTTTGCGTTATTTAGACGACCATATATCCATCGCAGCCTGTATATAGTCTGTTCAGAACGTATTGAACCTTTTTGCATATCTCGAGAACGGGTGCCCGAACTTGGTGTAACTTGTAAACCAATCAGAAGGGATCTTACTGCGTATGCTTGAACAGACACTATTCTTTGGAGTTATTCAGTTAACTATTAGACGCCTATGAGTAACATTGTGTACCGTCTGACCGTCGCATTCTTCTTTTACAGGTTTTCTTTTAAGAATAATTAATCAGTCACCCTAATCACATTTCTTTTTTGATAAATCTTTAGTCCAGATTAAAGTATTGAGAAACAGGAAAATTTCATTAGAGACAAAGAAAAGTGTGCTGAACTGATATGTAATATCAGTCCTTCTCTATGGCAGTGAATGCTGGACATTTTCCTCACTAATGACGAAGAAACTTGAGTAAATACAAGTGTGGTTCTAGAGAAGGTTACTGAGAACACCATGGAGTAAACATGTTAGTAAAAAAGAAATATTAAGAATAATGAAAATCATAAGGACGTTGAAACTTAGAGACAAAATGAGTTGAAATTTCTAGGACACACAATGAAGAAAAAGAGGTTGGAGAATTTGAAACTCACTGGGCATATTGAAGGTAAAATGGGCAAAAGGAAGCAGTAAGTAACCTTCCTAATGAACTTGTGTAAATGAAAGGCATGACAGGGAATGGGAAGGAGACGAAAAGATAAAAAAATATTGAAACATACAAAGGATAGGAAGTTTTGGAGAGCCATGATCGTTCACATTCTGAAGGGACACGGCACATAAAAAAATCTGCTCCAACATAGCGGTGGAGTAGACAATAAGGATGGAAGTCGCTCGTTTAGTGACTTTCAATTGGTTTACAACTAGCAGCATGACCCGGCGTTGCCCGTGCTTGATTCAAAAATCATACGACTCATACAGCAATCGCTATCACTTGACTTAAAATATTTTTGACCTTCCTTGCCTTTAAAGAAGTGCCCTTTACCGTGCTGATGTTGCTACATGCCTTACTTCTTGCCTATCTCACACTGCGAATTTTTTCTAAGCTCTATACTAAACATTAAATCTGTTACGAAAAAAAAA
>CAHIKZ030001668.1:3910000-3955000 GCA_903632075.3 Acanthosepion pharaonis | reverse complement strand
ATTATTTTCCATAAATGGGTCATAGATGTAATATCCTAAAATAAAAAAATATTGCTCTACTTTGTATTGAGCACTCTTTTAAATTAAATATTACGAATATTGGAATTGTACTCTATCCATTTTCATCTTATCTATACATACATACATACATACATACACACACACACACACACACACACACACACATATATATATATATATATATATATATATATATATATATATATATATATATATTTAATCTGCGGTCCAAACACGCTTTACCCATCCAAAAGGCCACATTGTGCTAATGCTAGCACATCTGGATATACACAAGCACTTTACAAATATTATTGGCTTTAGTCATTCACTGGAACGTGATAACGAGATGCTATTTCGTCGACAAGTTAAACTATTAATTTTTTTCCAACCACTTACAACTGGCTGTGGTAATCTATTCTGGGGTCCACCCATAAGTACGTATGACATCTATGTGCCTGAATAAATAGCCAAAGAAAACTATCATTTTCCTTTGCTGAACCCCCAGGTATCAGAGGGATATTTCTTATATTTCCGTTATTAAGGGATCTAATAAAAACACAGCAGTCAATACGGATGTGTACACAGATAGAACTTATATTTAACTTAGTCTGATACAAGGCTATAAATATTCAGGTACTAAGCGGAGACCAAACAAACTATAACAGGAATGATCTACGAGACTGTTAACTACATATGATAAGACTTCACATTTCTAAGCCTCAAGCCTATCTATCTATCTATCTATCTATCTATCTATCTATCTATTATGAAATGGATAAAGTCTGAAAATTATTTTAAGACTTTTTTATGTTAATACATTCTTTTTATATATAATGTGTGACGTCATTTGTTTACATTTGGATAGCATTGAGCAGATATGAATGTACGTGAGAGAATCATGTAAGATTGTAGTTTAAAAGCAGTAAAATCGACCTTGCTAACCGAACGATCCTCTGTGGCCCAGTCGGTGAAGGCACGTCAGGCTATATGACGGATCCGTATCACGGATCGGACACAGGTATATATATATATATATATATATATATATATATATATATATATATATCAGCAGCATGTTTTCATTAACACACGTTTCACTGAATAGTTTAGACATGTACTGTCTACTTATTTTCGATAAGTTCCTTTCATATTTAATGTTTTTGGTGTCATTATTGAAGGACTGATGATGACATTAATATGTCGAAAGTACTCGGAAATAAAAAGAAATATGTATCAACACAGCGATTTTTTCTCGTCCTTCAATAATGACACCAAAAACTTATCCACGATATGAAAGGATCTTACCGAAAATAAGTAGACAGACCATGTCTAAACTAGTCAAAGAAAGACGTCTTAAGATATATATATATATATATATATATATATATATATATATATATATATATATATATATATATATATATATATATATATATATATATATATATAGTACAGGTAATAAATCCGTTAGTATATAATCCAAGTGGATCCTAGTAATATGGAATATTAAACTGATCTACAAAAAGAGCTCAATCTATTTATTATTACAGAACATATAAATTACACAACAAAATCAAAAATGACCTCATATGGTAATGGGGATATAGTTCTATTTCAACCGACAAAACTCCATTAGTCTTATTCACCTGTGTCATTTTTATAATATATATATATAAAATATATATATATATATATATATATATATATATATATATATATATATATATATATATATATATATATATATATTATAAAATGACATGAGGAATCTAAATGGAATAATAATAATAAAAAAACGAAAGAATATTAATCTACAACCCAGTGTGTCTAATGATTTTAATTTTTAATTTTTTAATTTTTTATTTTCTTATTGTTCAAAATATATATATATATATATTATAACATAAATGTATGTACACACACACACACACACACACACACACACATATATATATATATATATATATATATATATATATATATATATATCTGTTTTTTAAAAATTCTCTTTCAGATTTAAGGTTACACTTATATTTTGTGATGTCTGAATTTCTTCATTTCGTTTCAGAAATTGCAACCAAATTTCTATTCATTTTAGATAAATAAATTTCAATTATAGTCGTCAGTTTCTACTTAAAAGCACTTAGAAATTTAACCTTCAATTTTTAAATGAAGAGAAATGCTTTGAAAATGTATTTAAACTCAACCAATCTCAAAATTATTTTATATATAATGCAAACATAAATTTTATAAAATTTGTAGAATTTAAAAAGAAAATAAATAATTTTCATAAAACTAGACTTTTAACAACCCAATCAACACAATAACTGATCGATCGTATCTGGGAATACCTGTATGCTAGTTTGGCTATCTGATCCCTATTGAAGATGCTTACTCAGGCACATTTGTATTTGTTTAAAACCAACCGTGGCCAAGAACTGGTTTATACTACTGCAATTTCTGAGAGAGAGCTTATAATCCGACATGATCACCTCTTCAAAGTGGTGATCATGGATTATAAGCTAGGCTAGTACGCTCAAAACCTCGTCTACCCAGTTTCATTCACAATGCTTGAATCAATCTATGGTATGGTTTTTAGGCACTTCCCGGGATCATGTCCCGAAGCTAATATTACTATGAAGTCATCACCTTAACAAATAAATCATGGTGAAATTTGAACCAGGGTCTCATCATTGGAACGATCTGTCGACTTTCTCTCCCTCTCTCTCTCTCTCGATATATATATATATATATATATATATATATATAGGCCATTCATTCATTGAACGAGCAGGCAATGCTACTTTCGGTTGAAATATATACGCACTTTCTCTCTTCTCGGAAAATAGATTTCTCAACTCCACTAGCTATTATTGCTCTTTCGTTGATGTTGGTTTCTTTCCTAACCTCTTATTTGAAGTGGTGTCATTATTTTCCCTTCGAGTTACATATGTTATTCATTTAATTGTTGCTGCTGTTACAAGTCCTCAAGTGATGTGGTTTTTGCTATTTGTTATAGTTCTTCTTATGATTATGATTCTGTAGCGCCAGTCCACAATATTCGAAGAAGGACTCTCCTCGAGGTACATGCCTCATTCGCAGGTAGCCGATTTTAATCATTGATCTTAGAAAACAGTTGTATACGGTTTTAACAGTTTAGATATTTCTGAACGGGTTTGGCGCCATTCATCCACATGAGCGTCTCGATTTGACGAGGCTATTTAAGAACATGACACGAGTTTTAAAGTTAATCTTTTGATTTTGAAGCAACTTGCGGTGTTGTGTGAAGCTACCACTGCCGCAGCCTATTCGATGTTATATTTCATTATCTCCTATCGTAAGTTTCTAATAACTTATCTATATACCGAGGTATTTGAAGTGTTAAGTAATTACTAATTCCTCGTCCTGAATTTATATATATATATATATATATATATATATATATATATGTGTGTGTGTTTGCGTGTGTGTGTCTGTGTGTGTGTGTGTGTGTAGGGTGATTGAAAAGTAACAGCTTATTTTATAAATGAGTGGCCAGCTAGGTGTTCTGACTTAACAGCCTGTGACTTCTTTCTTTGGTGTTGGTTAAGGAAGCAAGTCTCCTATACCAAACCAAGACTTTGGAAGCACTTGAAGACCGAATACAAGAAGTTATGTCTTCCATACAACACTATTTTCCTGATGAAATCAATTGATGCACTTCCTCGGCGCCCCTAGAAGCTGACAGCAAAATCTGGTGTCCTTATCTAATTTTAAATAGAACCTCATGATAAACGCTTTCTTCTCATTTCTAAAAATATAGTTAATAGATAAATTATAAGAATTTTAAGTAACTTTTCAATCACCCCGTATATATACATACATACATACATACATATATATATATATATATATATATATATATATATATATATATATATATATATATATATATAATAATCTTGTATAATTTTATATATCAACAAACAGTATTTTGAAAAATAGTTTGAGAAATTGGAAAAAATTTTTGTACGCGTTTCATCAGTTAGATTTTCATCAGACTGGGCTTTGTTGATGTTGCCACATCTACACATGCGCACGAAACGAGAGACGCTGGTAGTTTCAAATTTTCTGAAAGAATATTTTTGAAAGAATATTTTTTCAAAAAAAAAAACAAAACAAAAAAAACAATACACAAAACTCATTGGTTGTTCACCGTAACGTCTCTGACGCCAATTTTGACATAGGGAATGCTACTTTGATGAAAAGAGAAAATAATTTACTGAAACGAAAATGTCTGGAAAGTGTCTTGTTCGCTAGTTCAGCCACGGCAAATTTGTGTCCAGGTTCTTACAATATATCACCATACTTGGTAGATTTTATATTGTCACAATATTGGCTAGTCAGGGACAAATATGTTGGAGATAAAAAGAATACAGATGGATTTGACTACATTGAAAAAATATTCTTTCAGTTATAGAAGTTGTAAGTTAACAGAAAGCAAACCATGATTGCTTTGTTGGTTGTTAGAAAAACCGATTCATGTAAGAAACTTTAAAACTTGATGTAGAAATAATAAAAAATATATATTTAGCAAGATTTCTTATCGAGGTTTATCTCCACGGAAAAGAAATGTTCAAATCTAAGAATCAAAATAAACAAGAAGCTTGTGTTTATTTAACCTTATTACTTCCTGGGAAAGGAATGAATCCATTCTGCACTCGATTCCATCTTCAGATATCATGATAAAATATCACTGGCATGTCACGATTGTTAATAAAGAAGAGACTGAATGTTGGCACTTGATCAATCATATTTCGCACAGCATTCTTAACTACTAAAGCAACAAAAAAAAAACAGATTTTAAGATACTTTTTCTAGATGCCATGTTCTTTCGAGACGTTGGTGAACATGGTTCACCACAACTTTCGGCCCTTTGTAGTTATTAGCACTTTACTGTTCATCTTGGTTCCTGTTCTTTCATCTATTTGCTTCAGCTTGGTAGATAAGTTACGATTTTCCGTTGATTATTTTGCTTTCAATATATCCTGTTTGTACCACATTTTCGAACCCTTTTTCGTCATTAGGGCTTAAAAAAGTTCACGAAGGTATGATGCTTGAAATGTGAAATCTTGCATGCATTAATGTCAACTCTTCTTATTAATAACTGCATTGTTTCTTTCTAGGCACTAGTTTAGGCTGAAAAGTTCATAGGCTGACGATGAAGGAGCGATGCTAAAGCTGTGACATCTTGCATGCATTCATTTCAACTCTTATTCCTAACTGTATTGTTTATGAGGATGGGCTGAAATGTTCATAGGCTGACTATGAAGGAGCGATGCTAGAGCTGTGACATCTTGCATGCATTAATTTAAACTTTTCTTATTAATAACTGCAATGTTTCTTTTCAGGTACGAGGGTGGGATGAAAAGTTCACAGACTGACTATGAAGGAATGACACTAGAGCTGTGGAATATTGCATGCATTAATTTCAACTCTTCCTATTAATAAATGCATTTTTCTGTCCTTCTGACTATTCAAAAAACACTTAGCGACCTCTTTTGAAAAAGGACAATATTTGGCATCGTGCTATTATCAAGTACCTGCAGAAAAAAGTTTAAGCTGCCAAAGATATTCATACTGATATGTTTGTTTCATTAGGAGATGATGCTCCAGCTTTATGTACAGTGCAAAAGTGGGCAGCTGAAATTAGGAGGGAAAGGGAGAATCTTGTAGATGACCCGAGGTTTGGACGTCCTGTAACTGCCAGCACCGAGGAAAACATTGATCATGTTCACCACATGAAAGGTGATTGACTATAAACAAAATAGTCAGTGCTATTAACATATACCGTGAGAGGGTTGGGAATATGCAATGAACTTGGTATGGCAAAGGTTTCTGTTAGGTGGGTGACAAGTCTTCTGACATCTGATCAAAACACATCAGCCTGAGGACATCACGAGGAAAGTTGACAATGTTTGAGGCAGATCTAGCTGCTTTCTTTGAACATTTCCTAACCCATGTTGAGTTTTGGGTCCATCGCTTTAAGCCAGAGACAAAGAGACAATATATGCAGTGAAAACACTCCTGCTTACCTGCTTCAAAGAAGGCCAAAGTCGTGTCATCTGCAGGGAAGGTTATGCTCTCAGTTTTTGGCGGGGGATGTAAAAGGGATTGTGTTTATGAATATCTGCAAAATGGCACCACCATCAATTACGATGCACACTGACGAAAAGGGCCTTTTTTCATCAGGAAAATGCTCCAACACACAATTCCTTGGTTTCAATGGCTGCTGTTCCTGACTAGCTTTGAACTAGTTGATCACCCTCCCTATTCTCCTAATTTGACTATCATCTGTCCCCCAACATGAAAAAACACTTGGTTGCGACGCAGTATCGCAGTGATGATGACGTCATATCTGCTGTTAATGACTTTTATGACCAACAGGATGAATAGTCATCAGCGAAAAGACAGATGTCAGTTTATCTGGCAAGAAACAAGGCAGTTATTAACAAGAGTTGCAATTAATGCGTAAAGGATTTTACAGCTGTAACACTATTCCTTGATAATCAGCCTATGAACTTTTCAGCCCACCCCGTATATGTCCTAAAAGCTTCGACTGTTTCTTCCTGATTTTAATTATAATTTTTCATTTTTGTTTCCATTTTAAAAATTAAATTTTAAAACTTCCTGACTGCTTACATGTTCTGTCTATGACGTGCTCAATATTCTTCTGTAGATGCACGTCTCTATTGTTTCAATCTTTGATGAAATTATACAGCATTCACTGTCATATAAAAGGACTGTTATTATGTAGCACTTTATATGATTCTTACGAAAATGTCCTGCTTAGTTTTAGAAAGAGTCTTTTGCTATTCCAATGTTCCTTCGGGTTTTGGTTTGTTTGGTTGGTTTCGTTTATTTTACGACATATCGACCTCATTGGGTTGTTTATGCCAACAAGATTTTTATTGCTGGTAATATTTTTTTTTTAAATGTATTGCTGGTAATATTTTTTTCTTCAAAAAATGTATTACTAGTAATAATTCTTTTTCAAAAATATACTGTTGGTATTAAAAACCTATTTCTACACTTTCATAGTGTTTTGACTCCAGTTTGGAGCTTAACTATTTGTCCATAGATGGGACCCTAACAAGTACTACCACTCCGGGTCAGAATGAACCTGGGAACACCAGCAATTAATAGGTGGTTCTACGCTGCTCAAAACCTCTTTATCAGAGACCTTGCTGTCGGATGTAGTATATCGTCTTACCCAGGATATGGATGTAGTTTATCGTTATGCACAGAACGCGGATGTTTTGGTGTCACATTTTCCTTTTTCTATTAAAATACTTCTCAGATATTTGAACTTCTGTACTTTGATTTTGAAATCTCTAATTCGTAGTTGCCATCTGGAGCTGTTTCTCTTGCTGACAACTGTGGATTATTAATTTTGACAGGGATCAGACATCAACTTCGCCCAGGCCAAATGAATCCACTTCATAGACATAAACAGTACAAGTGGTGGGTAGTTCTTTAAAGGAATAGTGAAGAATTATGGACAGCGATAAAGAAATATTAAAGACTTTTGAAGATATTTAGATATTAGCATGAAACCTCTTGAATGCGACGACTGATAAAGTATTGCTGTATAAAGGGACACAAAAAGAAGAAGTAAAAAGATGGAAGCAATCAGGGCAAGTGTTGAAAATATTTATAAGAATGAGAAAGACATTGGGTGACAGATCAGCAAGTTGAACTCACTGGACTAATTCATCATGAATCATATCGAATTTTCAAAGAAAATTTCTAAAACTAACTTCAGTTTTTTTTTTTACATCATCGGAAAATCTTTTGGCCGACATTTCCAGAGTTAAATATACACACTTGTAAGAAAGTAAATTTTGACAGCAGAAAGATTGAAAGAAAGAGGAAAAATATATATATATATATATAGCGCAATGTTATATTTTCAGGAGCTTCTTATTTCGTTCATTTGAATAAGTAAATGTTAACTGACGCGACCAGTGTACCTTCCGTCTTTATACATAGATATTAATGTAAATCTTGGGGTTGTATACCAATATTTATCTCCTACTTTTTCTCTCAGTTTGTTGGAAACTATGTGCGCCCTTGGGGTGGAGATACCAGATGGTTTAATGGTTTCCAGTATTTTCTCATGACCTCAGAAAAGACGGAGATCCAAGGCTTTCAGCTCAATGCTCTAGATATCGTGACAAAATATCTTATCATTGACATAGATGATTGATGACGGAGAAGAAAATGGGGGATTGACCATTTGGTAAAATCAATCACCCATTATTATCTGACGTGCTTAGGAAGTAACTGCAAAATTATACTATTCTTGTATTCTATCTTGAAAAGATATTTTGAATGAACCGATTTCTGCATTGTTTGTAGTGATGATTTTGTTGATGTTTTTACTTTTTGCTTATCTGCTATTTTTAACTGGGTGAATGGGGTGTATCGTCAGTGGTAGTACCTTTGAAGAGAAGCTGCCAATCTTTAATTGGGATGTGGAACTGTACTAGTCCACGGCCTACATTCAGCCCTCAGACATCCAACACTCAGACATGGCTCTAAGAAGTCAAACGGGTATTGTGACGTCAACACTCCCGGTGTAAAAGTAACCGGCAAGCCGTTGCCCTGTTTTGCCTTGAATGTCACCATGAACCACAAATACATCAGGCGGAATGGTGACCACAGCGGTAAAAATAAGTAAACTGAATAAATGAAGATGATAATTTTATCTTTAACAAAAATCATTTGAATAAACGTTTATAAATGTTCATTTAAACAAGAATTCTTGTTTAGCTCTCTCGCCATACAGTATATAGCCTGTATCGAATCAGATAATGTCAAGTTTTGTTAAGGGTAACACAAGAGCAAAATAGACACTCTATATATGAAAAACAAACAAACCAAAACTTGTTGATAGCATGGGCTACTCAAGTTTTATTTTATGAACAACTCAGCAAGATTTACACTCAGACAGACGGTGTCGCTACGGGTAGTCCTTTGGGTCCTTCTTTCCCAAATTTTTATGGGGCCCACACAGAAAATAAAATTGTAATTATTACATTGAATAATGAAATAACTAAGCCAACCATATACGACCAATACAGTAACGCGATTTTCATTTTTAGCTAAAAAATGTCACTTCAAACAAGTTTTGTTAAAAATAACACACCCGCAAAATCCTCGTCAACAACATTATCAGTACATTATAGATTACAGAAAATCTAAAAGCAATCAATGATAATATATATATATTTTCCCGTAGATGGATACTGCAGCCACAGTAGGAGTAGTGTTTATTGGGCAAGATATACTCACGGAGCCTATTTTTTTTCAGAGTTTTTTCCTTCCTAGACCGGTTGCCACCCAAGGCTATAGAACCCAGTATGTCTTGCTATTTACAAATAGCTGGGCGGGAGAAGAAGAGGATTCATACCTTTCCAAAGTGTATTAGCACGTAAGTGAATGTAATGGATCCGACTGGAATTCGAACTCGGCTCTCCGCTTCTCAATCTGAGCCGGTCCGTTTTGATTATGTATACCGTAGTTCCTCTCTACACCCAATCATCTTACATTTTCTTACTCCAGTATACGGATGTGGGTGTGTGGGCAACGCAGACGTTATCAGGTAGAAAGTAGGATCGGAGAGCCGAATTAAAACTTCAGTCTGTCCTGGATGGTTCACTTTTTCGCAAAGGTCCTTGTTCCCCTAGGTATGGATTAAATAGCAGAATAGAGTGGGCTTTCTAGCTTTGAAGACATGGGGAAAACATTCCTTCTTTTGCAATAAAGTATAGCAATTCATAAATAATAAAAAAAGGAATACTATTTACATTGTTCTGACTATCATCCTCATCTTTGTTGCCGTATTTATCACAACGTTTCGGCCGTTGTACGCTCCGGTCTTCTTCAGGTAGTTGGAATGTCGAACTGAACCCTTTATTTCGCTCGCTGAGGTAGACAGTTCTAATTCCACGTGTCATGTCTAATGGATGTCACTTATCATTTATCTCCTGTTAATTCCCCTCTCCGAGTTCTCCAGCGCCTTAGCCAGGTATTGAACTCACGCTATTTGGGTCCTGTTACTGGATCTAACCGAAGCCTGTATCCATTGTGCCGTGTGTCCTTGAAAACATTTGTGTATGAATTTCTGGGTATTATAAAACTAATTTCTTCAGCCATAATATTTTTTTACCAGTGCTCATATTGAAATTTTTCCTGTTATCGTTGCATGTTTTTAGCATAAAGGAAGCTGTGGAAAGCCATCTTCATTTACGTCTCGAAGTTGCATGTTATTAAAACAAAATCCCGTATATCAGTTTTCAGGGATCATTAAATAAATTCATCTCTGAATTAATTCCACAAAAATTGATACAATTCTTACAATCTAACAAACGCAAACCCAACGAAGAGACATTAACTCCACTAGATGTAAGAAACTTATTCCCAAATGTCCCCGTTAACGACATTATAATAAACATAAATAATATTTACAACCATTCCTCGCTCCTCCTTAAAATTAGACACTCTATATATGAAAAACAAACAAACAAAAAACTTGTTGATAGCATGGGCTAGTCAAGTTTTATTTTATGAACAACTCAGCAAGATTTACACTCAGACAGACGGTGTCGCTACGGGTAGTCCTTTGGGTCCTTCTTTCCCAAATTTTTATGGGGCCCACACAGAAAATAAAATTGTAATTATTACATTGAATAATGAAATAACTAAACCAACCATATACGACCGATACAGTAACGCGATTTTCATTTTTAGCTAAAAAATGTCGATGACGTTAAAAAAAAACAAACAAAAAAACTTGAAATACTCGAAAGTAATTCTATTCCTAATCTTAAGAGGAACGAAATGTTGCTTTTGTCAATGTGCCTATTGATTCTAATAGTCATAATTTTATTACCCTCTCTCCCACTATGTGTCTCTCCCCATTCTCCCTCTCTCTCTATATATATTATTTGGTAAAATAGAGTTTTAAAATATTCTACATTTAGTGGTTAAAGGGCTCAATATCAGGGATAGAACGTATGTAAATATAAAAGTGGACATTGAAGGCACCACCAAGAGGCGGCAGTCTGTCCCATGCTAAATGCAATCGTGCGTTTAGCATGAAACAGACTGTCGCCTTGGGGTGTTAACTCTCACTGAAATTTTGTTTTTTATACCCGGAGTTATATTTTCCGATTTCTTTTTGAATTTGTAGGTCTGATGAATTGGATCGTGATTACGATTCCAATGTAATAAATTATTATTACCATAGAATATTACTGTTTGAGCCTTTTATATTATTATATATATATATATATATATATATATATATATATATATATATATATATATATAAAAGTGAACACTCAGAACAGGCGACAGGCTTTTCATGCTAGATGCAACGATTGCGTTTAGCATGAAACAGCCTGTCGCCTCTGAGTGTTGACTTCAATGTTCACTTTATATTTATATTTACATACGCTCTATCTCTGATATTGAGCATTTTATCCAATAAATATAGCACACTTAAATAAATATATATATATATATATATATATATATGTATATATATGTGTGTGTGTGTGTGTGTGAATGTATATAGATAAACTCTTATCATCTGCCGTTTTCATTACAAAAGTTAATGAACTCATCCATTTAAATTAGTTATAATAAAAAATTTAATAGATCCAATTTAATCTGTTCTACTAGAACAATTTTCTATAGAGAACAAAGTAACATTATACAAACGCTCATCAATATTACTTTTTACAAATCATATTGTAAATTTACGTTTTATTTGAGGAACGGTAACATTTATAAAAACTAGTTTTAACCAGGGAAATTTTCAGTTTTCCCACTTGAAATTTCTGATGAATCTTAATTCTTCAGTGAAGGATTGAATAAGCTCATAGCGAATGAGGTATTAGAAGGAAACGTTAAATACATCTATTTTTCTTTGATCCTTTTTTTCACTGAAACCAAGTAGTGTCTCTGATATGTCTTTTGTCTTTCCACGCGATTGAAACGAAATAATCCATTATATTTTATGTATTGGCAGGACGTAACGGTTGTGAGAACTAACGAAGTGAGAAGGAAGCACAATTATTATATGATGATGATGATGGGGAAAACAGTCGGAACCATCATCATCAATTGATTATATCTGAAACAGAAATATTCAAATTACAAGTTATATTTGTTTAATTTGCACGAACAGGAACTTATAAATAAATATCACGCCCAGTGTTGTTTTTCATTTATATATACGCATATATATCTACACGCTCAGTGAAGTATATTGTTTTGTATTTAATTTATATATACATATATATTCAGATTATTTTCTCGGAAGCTTATATGAAATTTACTGTCAGAAACGTAAACAAAGCAATTTTTAAAGAATTAATGGATTTAATTTGATTCTGGTATTTTTTTTATTAATTCAACCGTTATTATAATGCATTTGAAATAGACGCCCCATTTTGACTCATTAAACAGGTTATATCACGTCTATCAGCCTGCGTGGTCGAGTAATCTCAGTAACGAAAATTTGTTCTTTAGCAGGATCGAACCTGCATCCCCTTTTATAGGGGAAAACATCGTTTAATCCTGCGTGCTTTACCACTTGAAAAGTTCTCAGTTCTTGGCCACTTTATGAAGTCACAAGAACCTATACTGGCAGCAAACGGCCTGCATGCGGATAGAGAATGAGTTCAGCAGATATACAAAAATAGAAAGGGGCGTAGGGCAAGGATGTGTCCTCTCACCGGACTTATTCAACCTATACAGCGAGGCAATTCTGAGAGAACTGGAAATCCTACCAGAGTTCATAATTGGAGGCCACAATCTTAACAACATAAGATATGCAGATGAGACAGTGCTGATAGCCGACATAGAAAGGAAATTACAAAACCTTCTACAGAATGTAGCAAAGGAGAGCGAGAAGAAAGGACTAAGCATAAACTACAAGAAGAAAGAATGCATGGTCATCAGTAAAAGATGAACCCGTAATGCGATTTACAGGTCGGGGACACTAAAATGAAGCAGGCGCGGAAATTTAAATATCTGCGAAGAGGAGGGTAAATGTGACGCTGAGATCTGAAGACGTATGGGGATGACCAAAGACGCATTCCAAAAGCTAGGCAGAGTATTACGAGACAGGAGGGTTTCGTTGGTAACAAAGAAAAGAGTACTGAATGGTTACGGGATACCTGTCCTCCTTTACGGCAGTGGATGTTGAACGGTCTCCTCAGAGATGAAGAAGAGACTCAAGACAACGGAGGTATGGTTCTACAGAAAGAATACTAAGGATATCATGGACCGAGCGTGCGAGAAACAATGAAGTTTTCGAGAGGATGCAAACAAGGAGAAAGCTTATACTTAACCTCAGAAAGAGGCAGCTGAAATTTCTGGGACAAGTAATGAGGAAGGAGGGCTTGGAGAATCTGATATTCACAGGGCGGATAGAGGGAAGAGAAAGCAACGCGTATCATACCTAGAGAATGACAGAACAGGGTTTGGGAGAAGCAGTACAAGGACAAAACATATTGAGAACTACAAGAGATAGAGGTAAGTGGAGAGCCATTTTCGCCTACGTCCTGAAGGGACACGACATATAAAAGAGATTTTGCTGTTTGCCATTTGAAATACATATTTTCCGAACTTGGTGAGACTGAGAACTTTTTATCAGTGATATATATTCCGAAATGTGTTATTGTATACACATTCATGCTGATCTATCCAGACACATACAACTTTACATAATTTCATACAGGATGACTGTCAAATCTTTGATCGATTATGACTATTTCTAGCAGATTAACAGATAAGTTAAGACGACAAATGCATTGTCAATTTACACTATTACACTAAATTTTATACTAAACTAGCAGGCTTCGTCCGCTGGCTATCCCTTCGCAAAGATATATTCATTACTTGAAATATTTGAAACAAAAAGTTTAAATGAACATTTCATTCGTACATCTGTTTGTAAATATGAAAGAAAACATTTGCATTTATTCAGATAGCTAACATTAGAATTTTAGCCATTTTTTAAACAAATGAAACATGGTGAAACTGAATAACATTTAACAGGTGTTGACAAAAACAAAATACATGTATTTGCATAAATAAAAAACATAATGGTGAAAGAATTGAAATCAAAATGAAGTAAAATGCAACACTTTTTCTGCACTATATAAGATAAAACAGTTCCTAAACAGAACTATTTTTGGTATGAAAATCAAAACAATCCTCGAATAAAAGAACAGTAGTAAAGGAGAAGCAATTAATGAAATAAACTTTTTTTTAAAACTCAATATATAAATTAGTTAAACTTGAAAAGTGTTATTTCCTAGAAGTACATAATATATAATACAGATATTGAACTTTTAGTGCGTAAATTACTATGAAGTAGATTTGTGCCCCCTTAAGCTCAGAATTCGTGGGAGAACTGAGCTCCAATTTCGTATTTATTCATATGGAAGATAATACATGTACTTATTTGATTAAAATTATATACAACAGTAATTATTACGTACAAATTTAAAAATTGAAATAATATATTATTATGTTAGAGTGTAAAAATATGAATAAAATTAGTGACATATGTACAATGACCTATAAATTGTGGCGTCTAAAATGACTCTTAAGCCTTACATGTGACTTACATATTTTTCCCACAAATACGACACAAAATTTCATACATATATACGTAATATTTTATATTTTCCTGAAAACTCTCCAAATTGCGTCCGTCTGGCAACATATTCGGGTCCTTTCTTTTTCTTTTCCCATGCGGAAAGCAGAACACAAGAAATGCTTTCTTTTCCGCTTGTCAATCAAATGAAAAAAAATGTCGCTAACTTGGAACTGGAAATGCAAAGCCTTGCGAAAGAAAAAGAAAAAAAAGGTAAAAAAGAATTCACAAAATAATTTGCAAGAATTACAAAAGAAAAAATATATTCAGAATTTTAAAAAGATATTTTCCTTATTTTTGGTGGGTGTCGTCCGGAAAAGTTTGATTTATTGCTATAAAGTCTGTGTACACACACACACACACACACACACACACACACACACACACACACACACACACAAACAAACAAATGTATTCCACGCACATAGAAACTTTATTGTACACACACGTGCGAGTGTACATGAAAAAAAAAAACGAGTCAAAATTGTCTAAACGAAAATACGGAAGACAAATTGGACGAATAAAATCGAAATTATCTTTTTTTTAACTCCTGATATCATAGATTCCGGTAGACTAATGTGGAGAAAACGAACAGAAATTTGGACCCTTTACCCTGATAACCACCCCTGCATACACATTTTTCTGCGCTTAACAATTTTGAGCCAAAAACAACATGGCAGTTGCCCCCACCACATTTACTCGACCTCGCCTTATGTGACTTATTCACTCGTATGAAACCTGACCTGAAAAGGAAACATTTTAGTGACGTTGACGATGTGAAACAAAAAAGTCCCTGGGCATAAAGTAGAATGGGCAGTCGGCATTCAATGTCTGGCTAAATAAGTTTGTGATCATTTCTCACTAATGCTCCTGGAAAAGGCAAGAATCCATTTCTTTCACTCAAATTCCTGCTATACATTAAATATGAGATCAGACTGAGTTCTTCAGTTTTTTCTAGAAGCACAACTCTGAAGCCAAAAGCTACTAGAAGGTAACGTGAAACCATTTCACTGTTTTTTACCCAAGAACAAGGCTTGTAATGCACAATTTATCGATATTAAGGGAGAAGGAGCGCTATGATCGCTTACGTATTGAAATGGCATAACACTTAAAGATAAAAAGAGAAGAGGCAGAAAGAGAGAGAGATAGAGATAGAGATAAACAGACAGACAGACAGATATATATATAGATAGATAGATAGATAGATAGAGAGAGAGAGAGAGAGAGATAAATATAATCTTTTGAAAAATGAAGTATTTTAAAATTCCCAGTCTTTTGTCTAAATATCAATGATAATTAACTTGTATAGTCACTGGCACTGCGTAACATCGCCGAAGTAATACTGAAAAATCTATTTCAATATCGTTCACAAGAGGCCATTTGCTAACATTGACTTATAAACTTTAGACTTTCATGAAGACACGTATAAACCCATCATTAGGTATTGTATATATGGAGTGCTTCCCCAGAAGCATAATAATAAATGCCTCGCTGACATCCTCTGTTTTCCTGCTTGCTGGAAGTCTTCGTCTGTTATTTCAGTTTTTTAAGAACTCTAGTGAACCATCTGACCCATCTAACTATCGGCCTATTAGCCTTCTGCCTCTTTTTGGGAAGCTACTAGAAGCTTTAATCAATGCTGAATTGGTTCGTTATCTCTCATCACAGGACCTTTACTTAGACAAGGTATATGGATTTCGCCTCTCCAGATCAACTGCTGATGTACTAATGATAATTGCGGAAAGAGACTATCATCCTCTAGATAAAAAGGGTGAAGCTTGGGCTGTAGCATTGGAGACCTCGAAAGCCTTTGACAGGGTTGGCATTCAGGTCTTTTTCACAAGCTGTAAAGCTAATGGTATCACTGGGCACGTTTTTGAACTGATCCAGTCCGTTCCTATGAAATCGTGAAATGAAAGTTGTCCTGAACGGTCACTCGTCTACATTCTTTCGTACTCACGCGGGTCTTCCCCAGGGCTCCATCCTTGGCCTTACGCTGTTTTTAATCTTCATTAACGACCTTCCTGATGACATCAGCTCTCAACTGGGCATCTACGCTGACGACCCAACCATTTAGTCTTGCTTCCATAGTAAGACTGATCTGTCAGATAATGTCAAAATGGCAGCTCTACGAAACGACCTCAAGACCTCGTTAACTTAGGCAAAAAATGGTTTGTCAATTTTAACGCCTGCAAAACTCTCCATTAATCATCTGAGAGATCCCTCTCTGTCTTCCATCAGTATGGTTGATGCTATCCCTTAAGAAAGTGACTCGTTGCGCTTCTCTTAGCTGCTAAGAAAATCGGTTCATTATGTCGGGTGAGACATTTTTCTCTCCGGAATCTATCTTGCATATCTATAAGTCAACCATTGGTCCTTGCTTAGAATATTGCTACCATATATGGTCCGGTGCCTTCGCTAATTTGCTGGAGCTTCTTGATAAGATCCAAAGAAGTTTCAGCAATATTATTGGTCCTGATCTGGCGGCTCAGCTTCAGTCGCATGTCCACCGCCGTAAGGTTGCCTCTCTGTTTTTTTTTTTAAATAAATACTTTCATGGTAATTGTTCGGATGAGCTCTTCGCTGTAGTACCTAGACTGCATAAATTTAAGCGCAATACTAGACTGACGGCGATATCTCATCAATTTACAGTTGAGCTAGCTAGATGTAGTCGTAACTTCTATGCTAACAGTTTCTTATCTCGAACTTCTTGCTTGTGGAACTTCCTCCCGGCTTCATGATTTGCAACCTACTTTAAGCTACAAAAATGTAAATGCAATGTTAATCGATATCTGCTGTTCTCTTGATTGCTAGTTTCTTTCTCCTTATTACTAATGTTTCTGCTTCTAATTTCCCCATGCCCTGTAACCCTTTGCCTGATAGTGCTTGGGCTGATACCGATTATATATATATATATATATATATATATATATATATAAAGGAAGAGTGTTCAACATAGGGAAGAGTGCGATTTTTAAAAAATACTTTGTACATAAAAATCAGCACTGAATATTTTCTGTGAGTTTCACGCCTGAAGTGATATGGATCCTTGAAGGCATTAAACTGATAATTACCATGCAGTATTGTTTTTTTTATGTTTACATCACACTCACACATACACACACACACACATATATATATGAGGTAATTTTAGATTTTGTTGTGTTATATATATATATATATATATATATATATATGAAAAAAATACACTTAAGGTGTGCTACATTTATGGAATAAAGTAGTCTTACAATATCAGAGATAGAGCGTGTGTAAATAAAAAATTAAAACATTGAAGTCAAATGTAGAGGTGAACAAAAATCATTTATTCTAGACGCAATCGTCAGGCCACGATTGCGTTAGCATGAAAAAGATTGTCGCCTGTAAGTTGAAAACAGAATGAAATTCACTTTTATATATATATATATATATATATATATATATATATATATATATTTACCTCTCCTAAAATCATTCGACAACATATATTTACTTGAAATTATCAAATTATGTACAAAATATCTGTAGTTGAAAGCATAAAGTTACATACAAAATATTTAGATTTCAGCATTAAATAATCCATAAAGGTTGTTATGCCGCTAAACAAAATCAATCAACCAACTTCTCCATGGCAAATCTTGAAGCCCTGGTCTCTCCGAACAGCCCCTTTCTCCTTGGATAAAACGCCGACAACTAAGGAAATGCAAGGCATTAAATTTTAGATTTGGCTTGGTTATATGAGTTCAATGTTGACAGTCAACCACTTCAGAGCACCCACTCTGGATATTTACGTCAGGATTTACTGCCATAGGCTTTACCATCTTTGTTTATGGCCGCAAGACAGTGGATATTTAAAACCAGGATATTTCTTCTCATAAACTGTTTGCTACCCAAGAGATGAGAGGCAATTTTCGCATTGATATTTAACACATGACTGGGAGAGATTGATTCATTCGTTTAATATGGACACTAATACAAAGTGGATGCAACCTCTTCAAGTCTAAAGTCCACCATTATCTACCCTACATATTCTCATAACCTGCAATTACTCCCTCCTCTTACGTTCATTCAACAACCTCACTCAGTAACCCTCCGAGGTTTTGTATTGTGGAAGAATTTATTAAAAAGAAGAATGAAAAATAAAACCAGACGCGGTCTGAATTTGAACTCGGCGCTTCGATTCCCTTTTTCCACGTTATTAACGGTCAAGCAGCCTACGCGAATCCGTGCGTGTATAGAAATATAGAATTTCCTGTATAAATTACATTTCGGACACTTTTAGATTACGAGTCTGTACGTCGGTCTGTGTGGGATTTTGTGTATTTGAACTTCCTGCCTATTTTCAAAATCTGATGGACTACAGATACGGAAGTTGCGTGGACAGATGCAAAGCAGCCCCCTCTGAGCCCTTGACTAAGAAACACCCTACTGCCACGCCTACCACTAGCTCGAGGTCCTTTTTTGAAGCCACGACTCAAGATAAACACAATCTGAAAAAATAATCTATTTAGCTAAGACGTTGATCTTGTTTTATATTAATTTCTAATCTACCATATTTTTTATTTCCTCATACAGATTTTTAATATCATATCCCTTCAGAATGTAGGCGATTATGACACTCCACAGTTTCCTTCTTTTTTCCTTCTTTTCTCACTGTAATGTGGAGTCCTTCATGTTGCCTTCTCCTCATTTTTTGTACTTAAGAGTTTTCTTTCTCCTCGTATGGTTGCCGCCTAAGGAACTAGAACAATCTACCCCGGTGGACGAAATAAAGGGTTCGCTTCGAAATTCCAATCACCTAAAGAAGGCCGGAGCGTACAACAGCCGAAACCTGAAAATGTCATTAACAATCCGAATAATGTAATTAATGTAAGTAATCATAATACCTCATCTCAGTTTGCGTGGATCAATAGATGTATGTTTATTTGTATAGTGTGAATGTAATATGTGTGTTTATCAGTATTAAACTGCATGTTCAGTTCATCGGCCAATAAACCAGTTTCCTGACCTGGCTTTTCCTGGTTAGGAGTGTTTCGAGACACCCAACAGGGTTAAAAAAAGACATGTCAAAGGGCGAAGGAACCTTTCTTTTAGTTTAATGACCATCTAACACAGTGGGCTAGACTGGGCTCTATATCAACGTATGCAACCAATACAATGTTGACATTGCATCGTTGGGTGGAGGGCTCCCTAGTATAAAGTTAAGAGTCAGGACGAAGTACCCGACACCCGAAGTAATCAACGGCCATGTGTCCGTGACCAATGCGAACATTTAAGTTAGAGAACATCGGCTGTGTTCTCACCTGGAGAGGGATGGGATCAACTAAGTGCTCCTGCCCGAGAGAATGAATGAATATTTTGGTGGGAATTTGTCATGTTCAGCTGGGCAGTGCCCCTCCGACCACACACGGTCATGGAGTTGATGATGATGATGATGATGATGATGATGGTGATGATGAGGTCTTTTAGAGCCGAAGCCAAACTTGATTTACGTACACGCGCCAAAACACATACGCTCGCACAGATTCACACATACACAAACACTCACATACATGCACACATATAGAAACGCGCGCATACATGAACACATACACAAACACACGCATACATGCACACATACACAAACGCATGCATTCATGTACACATACACGAACGCGCATACATGCATACATACACAAGCGCATGCATATATGCACAGATACACAAACACACTCAATACATGAACACAAACGCACGCATACATGTACACATATATAAACGCGCACATACATGCACTCACACACAAACGCACGCATACATGCATACATACACAAGCGCATGCATACATGCATAGGAACACAAACACACTCAATACATGAACACAAACGCACGCATACATACACACATATAGAAACGCGCGCATACATACACACATAGAAAAGCGCGCATACATGCACACATATAGAAACGCGCGCATACATGCACACATATACAAACGCACGCATACATGAACATATACACAAACGCTCGCATACATACACCCATGTATGTATAAAGCAGAATGTTATTGAAAATAATTTCTCAATCGTTCCGGTAAGTCGGAGAATTCCATTAAAGTGATAAAAGACCTCTGAAGTTTTTCAAATAAACAAAACTTACCCAGTTCTACAACCTTCCATCCGTGAAGAAACTCGTTATCCCACACTGAATTGTGGATAAAATCTGATTTCAAATCGCTAATCTCTTTTTTGCGCACTGAAATGGCCAGATATGACCGAGGAAAAAAAAAAAGGATCTTTTTTTCTTTATGATAAAATCCTAATGGATATTATAGACAGAGAAGTACTAACTGAAATAGTCTTTTACATATATCTATAAATACATAAATGACAAAATAAAAAAAAAAGTTCTGAGTGATGCGTTTCGTCCAGAGAAGAAACGCCTTAAAATAATAATTGTTTTATTGGCGTAATCAGTATTATAAAGGAGCGTATAGGGAGGAGAAAATACGACGAACACTCGTAAGAGTTTTTACATCGAAACGTTGAAGATTGAGAGGATCAGCTTTAAATTAAAATTTTGACATACGATGCATCTCATTCAGTTCTTTTTGTATTAATATTTTTATTTTTAGATTAATAGTTATTATTTTAATCATGCCATTTTATATTAATGTTAAATTTGTTAGAAAAGGAGACATGTTGTTGATCAAAGACGGAAATGTAACGTATAGAAATCCAAAATTAATTCACTAATTTCAGAATTCTGTACGGTAAATTTTCGCCTTAATAAACTATTTTCTTTTTAAATCGAAACTGCATTCTTTAAATCAAAATTATGTTCAGACTTATCACAATGACGGACTAATACCTTGAGTGTATTGTTTACTAAAAGATCTCTTTAATATTCAATATAATCTTTTAAAAGTTTTTTTATCCGACATCATTGCTGTAAACGCTATTTTTAGTGGGTGATACCTGTTTGAATTTCTAACCCTGCTTTTTTAAAATTTCCTTATACAGTGAAAGTAATAACAACTGGCTTAGATAGTCCCTACTAAGATTGTGTCCTCGACGGGATTCGAAACTGTATCTCTTCTTTCCATCAGGTAAACCGCTTTTTAGCCAAAGTGTGCCATTACCAGTTCGGCCACGGAGACCAGCCTGAGAAAGCAAGGTTCGAATTACCAATTTAAGGAAAGAACATATCTTCTTGGGATTCTATGATTCTATATCTTAAAGAAATAAATATTGTATTTCTTAGGATATTTGTGAATTCCAATTTCTGGTTTAATGATGCTATTATTTTTTTACTAAATTTTCACGAGATAAGGCCCAAGAGGTAGAGGGTTACTAAATGAGGTTATTGTATGAAGGTAGGAGAGGTGAAGGGGAAAGCAAGTGAAGATTATGATGATACATACGATAGGTAACGGTTGACCCCGGACTTTAAGGGGTTAAGATTGTAGCATTCGGGGAAGCATCGTGTCGGTCGCCTGTTCTATAAATTAGCGTCTCTTGAAAAGAGACTGTCCGAATTGACCCCCCTTCTTAGCAATGAACTACAAAGGAAATGACGATGTTTATGAGTATATGGCATGGCGGACTTTAGCTGTAATAGTAAATTTGTAAATCTCTTATTGATACCTCCTAAAAACTACATGGTACGGAAATTACAACATTCACGTCTAGCGTGGGAGGCAGTAACCCTAGACTCTACAGGGGAGTAGACAAAGATAACATATACACAAACTCTCATTGACTTCGAAGAAGCTGTGATAAATTTTGTTATAAGTTTCATATCTCTCATAGGTTTCTTTGCGTGTATTGAGAATAAAAGCAAGTTTTTATATTTACTAAGCTGAGCTTAAAACTATCCAAATCTATAAATAAAGCACCTAATGAGAATAAAGCTGTAAACTTGTTTGCTCACTAACACGTAGCAAGTTTTCTTCTTGCCTATGTAAATGCATGGACGTTCACGTAGCGTAGAGGTTACTGATGAGGTGGCGATATCGATTACAGTTAACGCTACTTGTCGACTCTCTGCTTCTGGGTGGAGAGGAACCCAGGAGAACCCATGTCGATGCGTAGAGTTACACGAACTTCGGTATACGGGGTCTACGGGGAATTTTTGCCCGAGGGTACGCGCTCGAAAAGCCTCACGTTATAAACCGGCCTTGTGCCACATCCCGCCTCATGGAGAGTTCTCGGATAAATAGCGAGGCTATTGATGTGGAAAGACACGCTGGCATTTCTAGTTCAAATTTCACCCGAGGCACTTTGGAAAGGTGTGAAGAGATCCATTCTCCTTCCACCCACCGCAGCTATGAATAAAATAGGAGGGTAGACTGGGATCTCTAGCTTTGATTGGCAATCATTCTAGGAGAAAACTTTGAATTTAAAACCTGTTGGGTCTGGGACTGGAAATTAAATCTCTTGAAGGCCCAATTGCTAAGCTAACCACAGCAACACCTAGCGTGGTGAAGCTGTGGCACTATACGCCACCGTGAGTCTACAGGAAAATCGACTGATTGATGTAAATACATATGTATATTCTTATGAAATTTATTGACGGTGTTTATACTGATATAATAGTGCTCGGTTGGAGAGATGGTTAACGAGCTAGTCGAGTAGACCGTTATTGCTGTGTACCGTGCTTGTTCTTTACTAAGTGCTCCAAATTTTGGGCATGTGCTAAATTAATCTAATATTAGTAAATAATAAATATTGAATCAGGGAAAAAAGTATATGAGTAACGGTTAACGAGCATGTCGAGCTGACTATTACTAAGCAGTAGCTGTATTGTCATTAGAAAGACACAGAGGTGAGTATTTTTTCACGTAAGTGTTTCTTGTTCATAGACAAATTCGTGTGTCTGTTTTCCTATATTTGTATGCATCATTTTTAAATGTATATTTGGGAATTACTTACATTTTATTTCAAAATTCTTTTCCCAGTTGTTCCCCAGATTCCATTGTGAGAACATTAAGCCCAGGCGCACCCCACACCAAGCACAATAGTTGCGCTTGAATCATTTGAGATTGGGATACTTTTATGTAATGTCATATTGGCAAAACATCTCATTAGACGCTCCAGTGACAACCATTGCATTTACTGCCTTCATCAGTATGTACGAAATGTCTTTCGAAGTAAGAAGATACAATTTCTGCCTGAATTTCTGGTACGAGGAGAGTTATTAATTACAGTATCTACAGTATTTACACTCGGACTATTCTGCTTATTTTTATTGCTATTATTGTAATGTTTCTGTCGTTGTACGCCTTCTTCAGGGAATTTGGAAGTGATCCTATTTTTTAGAGGGTAGATTGTTCTCGTTCCGCTGGTTTTTGTTTAGTAAAACTCAGTTATTACTGTCTAAATCTGCACTATCCAGTCCAGTCCCTGAGATCTCTCCACAAGGCACGATATGGCACAAAGGCAGTTTTAACGCGAGGAGTTCTGAACCCGTAGGCTCGGGCAATATATACACAGTGTTGCGGGCCAGTGTACTCACTGAGAGATAAACACGCGTGTCTCCTGAAATGCCCACAACCAACATGACAGTCTCGGAATATGAGTCCACGTAAAATTTTTTTAAAGAAACAACAACGACTAATACATATGTGTACAAACAAATGATAATGTATTAACAATAAAGGGTTACATATACAATAGAATATTGTTGCGTGTTACCGAATAATGAATATGAATGAAGAAAACATTTAAGCTAGTGAATTGTTTGCGTATGTGTAGTTTGGTGTAGGAGAAAATCCAAGAAAAAATGAAGTGAAAGGTGCGTACGTACGTCTGTGTGTGTATTGTTCATGCGCGTCCCAAAACGGGAACGCGTTCTTCCGCGAGAAACTTACATGTTGACGTAAAAATTAAGAAGAGGCTGCGAATAATTATCGCGGAGTATTTATAGTGCCGGAAAGCTTGCCATAGTAGCGGTTTCAAAAATTAGGAGGAGGTAACTCGACGCATAGGGTCTGGTTTGTCAACCTCCCCAAACGAAACTCTTCCCTTCGGTATAGCCTCGTCTGGGCTCTTCTCCGCCCAGAGGCAGAGAGTTCGACAAGAGAGGAAGAGAAAGAGAAAACCTCCTTCTCGTCCTTGATGAAGCTCCTTAATACTATGTCATATTGATGATTACGTCATAATTATCAGCATTACGTCATACGTCATGGCACATATTTATTTATTGTTTATTTATTTATTATTATTATTATATTATTATTATATTATTTATTTATTATTATTATTATATTTATTTATTGTTTATTTATTTATTTATTGTTTAATTTATTGTTTAATTTCGTAATAGGTTATAGGTAATAGGTTATAGTCGTCCGGCTTGCGGCTAGGCGCCTGGAAGGGGTCGATCTTCCAGGGCCCCTTCGGTTGGACGGACGGTCCTGTCCGCATTCTCGGAGTGTGGTTTGACCCGACCTCCAGCTGGAGAAGAATTGGTCTGAAGTACGAGCAAAGGTCTACGCCGCCGGTCAGACTTGGCGTCGACGGAGGTTGTCCGTGAAGGGCAGGGCGGAGGTGTATGCTACATATACATTTCCCTCTTGTCCTTTATCGATTGTCCGTACTTCCTCTCTGTGACGACCACAGGATACCGCTCGAGCGCGCGCTAACCTCCATTCTATGGAGGAGACGCGCGAATCAGGTCGACAGAGAAGTCTGTGCACAACGTCCGTGTCATGGGGGCTGGGAATGCCACACTTGCTGAGCCACAAACGTGCCTCGAGGTTGGCTTTCCTACGCCGCGCTTTGACAGGTGGAGATCCGATTATTGAGGGATTGTGAGGGCCGCCTTCCCTCGCCTTACCATCAGTCCCCAAGCTCGCGGGTGGATCGCCGTCGTAAACCCCGGGTTCAATCGGTTTTCTTTCGCGAGTGTCGGTCGGCCTTGTTGGCTGTCCCTTGGTCCAGTGACCTTTCTCGGCCTAGAAAGGACTTCTATCGTTTGCTAGTGGAGGGGGTCGCGAAGGATCCACTACGTGAGGATCTCGACATGTCGGATGATGAGTTTCGCTCTCACTGGTCTTGGGCGCCAGCGGCGGATTACCTCAGTAACCCTGAGTTTTCGCTTACCTGGCGACTGGCTCGGAATCGGCTGCCTCTCAACGACATGGCCTTCATATGGGGCTTGGCGGACTTGCCAGACTGCGATCGGTGTGGCCTTGGTCTTGAGGAAACAGCTTCGCACGCCTTCTTCCATTGCCCCCGTGTCCGCCCCTTATGGGACCATGTCGGCGAGCTGACGGCTCGTCTCGCTCCCGAAAAGCTTGTGCCCATGGATCGCGCATACGCGTGTGACAATGTGTCGCCCCGTATTCCGGGGTGAAACGGATGGTGTTTCTCATGCTGCTAGCCACGGCCCGAATGGTGATATGGACGACGCGAGAGGAGGAAGTCTTGCGGGGTAACCGTCTTTCTCATCAGGATCTGATCCGATTCTTTGAGCATCAGCTCAAGACGAAGATTAGAACTGATAGAAAACGCTTGCATTCGACAGTCTTCAGCGAAAGGTGGGTGACTGAGGCGAGCTTGGTTCGTGTGAACGGGGCTAGCCTTGATTTTCTGTTTTAGGTCAAGCCTACGTTACATCGGGGTGGCTTCCTGTGGTGCCCCCCTGGTTAGGTTAGACAAGCCTTGGTGTGTACCTAGTTAATGCGAGTAAGTGTTGTTCCCGGCCTGCCCCCAGCCACATCTTTAGTTATGATCCAGCCTGAGATTCCCAACCTCCCCAGTTTGTTTTTTGATCCCCCACTTTCTATCTCGACTGGGTCAGCTTTATACTTCCCCATGCCCGTATGATTTTTTATCACCTTTCCCACTCCCTTAGCGAGAGAGCTGCTTGATTTTTTGTTCCAATGGGCAGAATACAGTGGTCTCCCTGCATTTTGAGGGTTGGAAGGGCCCTACTAACATCAGTTAACGTTTTATTTTCATTTATGTTAATATTTTAGTTTGTTATTGGGTTCACATCCCACCCCCATCTCATTTTTTCATCTTAGAATTTTTGTACATATGTGTTAGGATCATTATGACATGGAGCGCGTTTTGTAGGTCTCCCTAGAGTGGATGTGGTATTATGGTGCAAGGAGAATTGATTGATGACGGACGAGTTCTTATGGTGAATGAGTAAATTGTAATGTCTGAATGGGTCGTGAATCAAATTAGCTAGGTATAAGATAGTTAGTGAAGACCAGCCTTACCCCCTCCCCCTTTTCGGCCTTGTGCCACAATTTTGTATTTTTACAAAATAAATCCCGGTTATAGAGAAATTTATTAACTGAAAAAAAAGTTTGAACAATGTAACTCTCTACATTTTAAACAATAGTTTAGTAGACTATTATTCTTAGGGGGAACTTTGACTTCCGGGAGTTGACTTTCGGAGTCAGATGTAAGATATAATAAGGAAGTCAATTTTGATAGGTTGATCAAGCGTGTGAATGATAGGTAGAGAAAAGGTTTTCAAAGAGTCGAGTCTTAACCGCCAATGTAGACGTGTTCTCTTTCGTGTCTGAAACGGCTCCCCAGTTAGGGGGAACGACCCTCATTTGATAGTGAATGTCGACATTAATAATAATAGACAAGTTTGTTAGCCATTACATCACGTCGAGGTGCCCATGTTTTGTGTGATATGAACGTAAGAGGAGAAAATACAAAGTGAGCATCACGCGGATAAGGAGGATAGATAACTGAAGAGGTTAAGATTGTAATGTTCAGAGAAGCGTCCACGGGGGAATCTCTTCTACAGTGTAAGGGTTCTTGGGAAGAAGCTTTCGAGGTGCAATGCCCTTCTTAATAAAGGAATACGTAGGGAATGCGGGTGATTCAACCCTGTTGACGTAGCAAGGCTGGTCTTGGCTGTAAAGGTCGGAGTTGGTGGTACAAAAAAATGAAGTGGTGATAGAATAGGGATAGGCTTCGTAAAGGGGTGTAAGGTGGAAAATAAGTCACCCCCATCCCCCAAAACACTTGAACTCTCTCACGGTTGAAAAATAATGACTGGGCACCTCTATTCCAGATATGTCAACAATAGTCCATTTTTTGGTTTGATCTGACTTTGGTCAAGATAGAGCATAAGTATTTCTTTAGCGATACAAGGAGCCCGCATTTTTTTTTCGCTGCCAGGTAACTTAATTGTTACTTCCACGTTTTACTTTGGTCATTTTCGTAGCTAATAAACCTAATCTGCCTTTGATACACTGGAAATCTGAAAAGAACTGTCATTGGTCAGGAAACAACGTAGACATTACTGACCGAAAATGGCTACTATATGTATAATATAAATGCATTGCTAATGATTACTCCATAGAAATCGTCTAAAAATCCAAAATAAAAATGTCATTATTCAGGAATTAATGCAAGCCTTACTGAAAGAAAAGGTCTATTATATGTAAAATGTAAATGCATTATTATTTTTTATAGGAATGCATATGAAATAGAAAGGCTTTGCCATTGCTCGGGAATTAATATAACCATTACAGGCACAATATATAATATATAGATTTTGCTAATGCTTTTGCGATATTTAAAATTGGTTTAAAACAAATTATTTTTCAACCAACGAAAAGTTTGAAAGACATATTAAATAAACACATCTATCTGACCACTTTCATGGAAGCCAATCCTGTAGGAATGGCACTTAATGGTATAGCTAAATATAGAGTTATCCAGATTGTCCAACCAACACACTGTTTTGCCGAGTCTAAACTTGGCATCAAAGGAACTTGGTTTACATCATAGCTGATAAAAGTTAAAACGGCCGTTTTTAATTCAACTTATATTGTACATCTTTATTACCTGAAAATCAACTCAACCTACTTTGGAACGTATTTGATTTGGGTGACTTCAAGCTTACAAGTTGAATTCAAACAAAATATATTTACTCCTTGCACGCAGAAGAAAGGAACACTGACAAAATTTAATATATTTCTCTTTATTACAACAGTTTAAAAATCTGTTTAAATCACTAATTGTAACCGTAAGCTCTGTGCTAATAGTTTCTTGTGACGCACTTCTCGCTTGTGGAACTTTCTACTGGCTTCTTGATTTTCTGTCAACTGCTCTCTTCAAAAATTTGAATGCAACGTCAATCGTCCTCGTCTGTCTTGTTGAATTCTATTCTTTTACTGTCCACTCTGTTTCTTTCACTGGCTTTTATCGCTTGGGAGTGAAATGATTAAAAATAAGGATAATGAATTTAGATAAATAAATTAGTTATTTGTTATAGGCTGTTTCTGTTCTTGCCATTCAACAACAAATATTCTAAAATTTCATTTCATCAAGACTTCTTAAATTTAATGGGCATACGCCAAGCACTCAAAAGAAAATCAGCCGAGTGAAAACTTGGTACTGTTAAATGTGTTATAAATATATTGGTTGCGTACTTTGACTTTTAAATATCATTCAATCGGAATTAATGCATTTTATACTCAATCCGACACCAACCACTTTTTACTACTCCAATCATTATTTTAGTAGATGCGCATGTTTGAGTAGACGACCTGTTTTTTTTCTTGTTTTTTTTTTCTTTTTCTTTCTATTTTTTTTTTTTTTGCTCTTGTTCGTGATTGGAGTAATAATAATTAGTGTTGAGTTGAAAATAGAATCCATTAATTCCTTACAACATTATTTTGTTTATATTTCGGATACGAAAATAAAAGTAAAAAATATGGACTTTTGAGTAGATATAGGCTTTCGATATCTGAGTGAGCGGATGTGCTTTCTTTAATAGGGTAATTGAACCTTGCTTGTACTGTGACGCTCACAATGTCTGAGCGGGCAAAAGGATGACGGATCAGACAGTGGTTTTCCTTACAATGGTGGACGCATATTTGAACCCTGTTGGAGAGTGCATTTTCTTTATTAAGTCTCTATTGCGCACGCTGGTAAACGTAATTTTGTTTACAAATAAGGCGTCTACTCAAAGACATGTATCCACTAAAATAACATTTGGAGTAATGTACCTGTTAGTAGGATGTAGAATAGTATCCGAAAAAAGTAAAGAGATGAGACATAATGAAAAAGATTTCTTAATGACAGAATGAAAGACAAAACTCCGTGTGTGTGTTTTCTATTATTAAAGCTGTTAATGTTTGTTTGCAAGGTTGGCGTCTACCGGTGGGAATGAAAGAAACAGAACTATGCCTTTTTTTAATTATTAAAGCTGTTGGATTTTAAATTATCCCATTCCGAGTAGATTTCTTTTATTGTCACAATTAGATCACATACCGCATTATGCTGCTATTGTTTTTGCTATGATGGGTGTTATTATGTATAAGCCTGGTTCTATGTTTATTGACAAGAATTATGAGATCAGCGCACTCTCAATGCATTTTATTCTTACTGTATTCGTTTCTCTTTTGATCATATTGGTATTTATTAAGTCTAAATTTTGGTCAGCTTTGTTACCAGTGCGTTCAAAGTCTTCTTAAGCAGCATATCTCTACGATGTTCATATAGTATATTTTTAAAGATTTCTGTATGCTTCATTAACCCGAGAACACTAACCATGATATATATGATATCCAGCGCACCTTTTAATGTTAACTTAAAGTACAAAGCTTGAAGTTCCTGCATGTAAAATATTTCAAATAAACATTTATATTTAATATATATATATATATATATATATATATATATAAATTAAATATAAATCTTTATTTGAAATATATATATATATATATATATATATATTGATATTTTCAAAATCGGGTATGATATACCCATGGTTAGTAGTGGTGTAACTTTAATTGATGGTTAGTGTTTTAGGGTGAAGTATAAAATGCATTGATATTTTGATAATAAACATGAGAGCAGGATTACCGATCATCGCAAAAGTGATAGCAACAAAGCGAAGTATACCAGTTAATAGAGAGAATAAAGAAATATATCTCGGAGCGAGCTGATTAAAAATCCAACAGACATTAACAGCTTTAATACAAAAAACACATATTTTTGTTTCTTTTATTTTCACCGGAAGATGCCAACCTAGCAAACAAATATTAAAATGTCTTTAATGCAAACAACACGCAGTTTTGCCTTTCATTCTGACCTGGAGACACCAACGTGGAGGCGAAACGCGTTGTCATTAAAACACCTTTCTACGTCTTATTTCTCCACATTTGAAGTAGTAAGAAATATTAACTGTGGAATTGGTGGACCGAGTTCAAATTCTGCTTTAGTCTGTTGCGTTCACTTCCGCACTCGTGTCCTTGGAACGGCATGAACCCATTTCTTTCACCGCTATTTAATAGTAGGGTAGACTAGGCTTTTTAACTTTGAGTGATAGTCAATTTAAGAGGAAAAATGTGAATTTAACATTGTGAAGAATGCAACGGGAAAACTAATCCTCTAACCTTCTCAAGAAGTTATGGTAATTCACAGATCAGAAAGAAAAAAGAATCTGCGATGGGCGATGATCGCCATGTTCCCGAAAGGAATTTAAAAAAAAATCGTCTATACATTTTTATATTACAATGTGTATTCATCGATAGATTTACGTATCTAAGTGCAAACAATCATAAAAACAACGTTCATCACACCAATCTGCCATTAATCTTTTGATGCGTCACTTTCAATTCCCCAGAACCAAAGATAACAACGCATTCCCATAATTGCTCATTTTCCCTCAAATGATTTCAACTGATAAAGCATATCCGGTTTATTTCCCGTAGTTTTTCGTCAGAAATCTAATAAATTATGACCGAACCTTTCACAGCCTCAACACATCTCGTCTTTCTGTAAACAAAAGATCGTTGATTCTTCGCTTAACATTAAACCTTTGATAAACGTTCCCTATTGTGGGCATTTTGTGTTTGTTATATTTGAAAATATTTTGATTAGATTAGAGATTCTTCACTATTGAGTATTTTCCTTGTTTTCTCCGTACATAAAAAAAAAAAATCACTTTACAACAATGAAACGGAACATTCATTGCTGGTCTACAAATTTTCATAAAATTTGATTTTCTATCTTTTTATTTCCACGCACATTTTTCTTTCTATTTCCTTTTTCTCCATTTTTTATAGAAACCATCGTATTATAATGTTGATTGTTCTTTCGTTACTTAGTAATTCAGTCAGTTATGTGCCATGCCTGATACACGCTTAGGCGATCATGTATCTTTCGAGGCAGATTTTTTCCCCGCATTAGGTTGCCATTTCTTTCTGTGGTAAAACAGTTGCCATCCAAGTCTATAGAACCCGGTTTGTCCTGCTATTTTCCCATAGCTGGAATCGGGGAGAAGAGAATTTATACTTTTCCCAAGGGTATTAGCACGTAAGTGAATATAATGGATTCGACTGGAATTCGAACTCAGCTCTCCGATTCCTCAATACGAGGCGCTATCCATTACTCTACGGTGGTTGGTAATTAGTTCGTTATTTAGTACGTTACGCCCTGCCATTACGATACAAATTCCGTTGTGAACACGAAGAAATACAAAGAAGGCCTGAATACTACTTCTACTCTTCTTCTTCTTCTTGCAATTCAACAACAAATATTCGAAAATCTCATCTCAACAAGACTTAAATTTAGTGGACATAAACCAAGTACTCAAAAGCAAATGGCGATTTTCACTTGAAATCATCATCTCAGTGAAAACGTGGTACTATACTGTTAAATATATTATAGATATACTGGTTGCTTACTTTGACTTCATACATTTTATATATCATTCAATCTGAATAAATCTATTTTATTTTCAATCCGACACCACTTTTTACTAGGCCAAACATATTTATAAGAGCAAAACAAAAAACAAAACAGGGCGTCTACTTAAACACGTGCAACTACTAAAATAATGTGTTTTCACTGGGATGATGATTTTAAGTGTAAATCGCCATTTTCTTTTAAGGGCTTGGCGTATTTCCATTAAGAAGTAAGTCTTGATGAGATGAGATTTTCGAATATTTGTTGTTTAATTTGCCATTAACAGAAACAGTCCATAACAAATAACTAATTTATTTATCTACATTCATTATCCTTATTTTTAATAATTCACCCCCAAGCGATAAAAGCCACTAGAATGCAAGGGGTTACTGAGAATGAAAGAAACAGAGTGGACAGTAAAAGAATAGAATTCAACAAGACAGACAAGGACGATTGATGTTGCATTCAAATTTTTGAAGAGAGCAGTTGACAGAAAATCAAGAAGCCAGCAGAAAGTTCCACAAGCGAGAAGTGCGTCACAAGAAACTATTAGCACAGAGCTTACGGTTACAAAGAGTGATTTAAACAGATTTTTAAACTGTTGTGATAAAGAGAAATGTATTGAAATGTATTAAATTTTGTCAGTGTTCCTTTCGCCAAACAAATCAAATACGTTTCAAAGTAGGCTGAGTTGATTTGCAGGTAATAAAGAAAGTGTACAAAGTAAGTTGAATTAAAAACGGCCATTTTAACTTTTATTGGCTATGATGTAAACCAAGTTCCTTTGATGCCAAGTTTCTTATTGACATAGTGGTGAAGATAGCACATAGCCTCGGCAAAACAGTGTGTTGGTTGGACAATCTGCATAACTCTATGTTTAGCTATACCATTAAGTGTCATTCCTACAGGATTGGCTTCCATGAAAGTGGTCAGATAGATGTGTTTATGGGATATGGGTTTTTTAAGGTCCTCCTTTATGGCAGTGAATTCCGGACAATCTCTTGACAGATGAACAAGAGACTTGAGGCGGCAGAAATGTGGCTCTACAGAAGGATGCTGAACATATTGTTTTAACGATGAAAAATGGAAACATAAAAGACACATACTTAGAATTCCTGCAATTTATTTATTGACAGAACAGGCAAAACTTTGCTAAGACCAACAACGGATAAGTTGTGGTGAACCATTATCGCTCACATCCTTAAGGGGTACACCATATAGAAGACGAACAATATAAATATACTGATGTATGTACAATATATTTTAACGTGCATATATAAATATAGATGTGTATATGAGAGGCGTGTATAAAGTATGAAGTCGTGTGGATGTGTTGGAATTGATGCTGAAAGCTTTTGTATTATAAAAAAAATAAAAAAAGCGATATATCTCCGCGCTACCATACAAATAAGACTTGTATGAACAAAAATATACAAACTAAAAGCTCTTTGTTTTTTGTTTTTTTTTGGGGGGGGGCGTTTGTTTTGTTTTTTGTCATTGTTTTTCGTTGTTGTTGTTTTTTGTTTGTTTAAGAAAGAAACTTGTTCGGTAACAATATGAAATCATTCTTCTCCTATATTTACAGTCATCAGTAGAAAACCAAAAGTCGAGGAATTTTCTTATTTCCAAGTGCCTATCGTATTTCTCCATACAATCCCCATTTATCATAAGAGCGTTCACGCATTAAACTTGTTATTTTAAACAACAAACAATTCCCAGAGTGCAATCTCCAGCCGAGAAAGATAGAAAATATAATGGACATATTTCAAAACAGTAAGAAAAAAAGAAGAATTGTTTTTTGTTGATATTTGCATAATGTAGAAAGAGAACTTTTAATGTCATATCCCTTTAGGACGTACAGGATCATGGCTCTCGACAGATTCCTTTTTATTGTCTGTTAATTAGCTATGACTCCTTGGGGAAGATATTGTAGTTGTTTCCAGTTACCTTCTCCATGCTGTGAATTCAAAATTGGTCTTCTCCTAGACAGGTTAACATCCAAGGCCAGCCTATTCCGCTATTTTCCCATAGTAAGGAGAATTCATTGGTTCATGCCTTTAACAAGAGGATTTGTGGGAAATTTAACGTAACAGGCAAGGTGTAAATTTGAAATAGGCTTGTTGATTCCATTTTCCGCTCCAATGGCCATTATACAATCTGTTTACAAACATGAATCCTTATTCATTTTGAAAAATGAGTGACTACGCCTAGTTAAGTCGAATTTTCAGTTATCACTAGAAGTGTTTGGAAGTTTCCAGAAAATATATATTTCCTATCTCCAATTAATTTTATGTTGCCTCCTAAAATGCTATAGATTTTTTTGTTTAAGATCTAATGTTATTCCAATTGGATTTTGCCCGGAGATTATGTTAGTCCTTTGCGTATGTTTCTAATCAAGCTTTCTACAACGGATTCGGTTCTGTCTTCTACGATCTGACGCAAGATTTATAGGCAAGCAACGCTGTTTGAATATTAACCCTCCTCTGCGATATTCCGAAGAGTCAGTGATTAAAATCTGGCAATTTTTATCAGCTTTCCTACATCCAACACCAAATTCATGTATCGTTGTCTTTCTCTCTCATTCACTCTTTCTTTCTCTCTCTCACTCTTACCACTTTCTCTCGCTATGTTCATCCATATTTATCTCTTTATATCTCTCTCTTACCTCTTTCTCTCGCTACCTTCCTCCCTCACTATCTCTTTATCTTTCTCTTTATCTCTATCTTACTCCTCATTTCTCTGTACGTAAACATATTGGTTTTTCTCTCTGTGCCTTGTGTGTGTATACATACATACGAATGTTGTTAGGATCGGTGATGACTTAGCCGTGTCTGAATGTGATTTTTATATTTTTGTAGGGTTGGAAAGAGGATCACTCTACCCCAACAGGGTTGTAATATAAGCACACTTACACGAAGTACACTGAAATACAATTCAGAAACAATTTGTGTTTTATAGTCATAAGGAAAGGATAAATTGATTTATTATGTATTTCAACATAATACACAAAGTAATACACAATAAGTAACAATGACAGCATAGATAATTGTTATTATTCAGAAACAGTTTTAAGTATTTAAGTTTTTCTTTACAATGATGAATTAGAGAAATAACTGTTTCGTTAGTAATTTCATCTATTTTTGGTGAAACTTCAATGTGCTGTTCTTTTATATCTCAGTAATACATTTCAAAGAACATATATGTATATAATTCTGGTAAACATAGAAATAAATAAATATTTGCTGATCTGTAGCTGCCAACATATTTTATCAGAGATTGTTTTGAACGTCTGCTTTCTTAAGCGATCGAAGTCAACGAAAGAGAGTTTAGATTTCTATTTCTTTTGACGATAAAACGCTTGTTCTAATGCATCATGGGGATATTCTCTTTTTTGTAATCTTACTTTCCATTTCCTTATTGTTAACTAAAATTCTCGTCTTGTATTTTAAAATATATTTAATGGTTAAATTTTAAATTTCTTTTATTATTAATTATTTTGCTTTCAGACTAATATATAGTCTAGTAATAAGGCTTAGGGGTTATTTAGTAATTTGTTGATATCACTACACACACACACACACATATATATATATATATATATATATATATATATATATAATTTGTGAGTCCGCGCGTGCTTGTGTGTGTTTGTTGGTGTATTTCGACAACAATTTTTCATTTATTCACATTTAATTGAAGGCCAACGGAAGTTCTTTGTTTAATCTTTTTATTATTTTTTTTTATTATTTTCTACGGTTTTGACCATTTCACTGGTTTCTGGAAAAAAATTGAAGGTAAACTGTTGAATGTCTTCTGAGTGAATTCTGCTTTCATAGGACATTCTCAAAGAGTTTTATTTTTGTATTGATATCGTTGTGTCAATGTGTTTTCTTTGATAATGACTTGTGTAAGTCGAAACATAAAACATTTAAACAAATGAATTTGGTTGGCCTTCACACAAACATGCATATAGACGTATATATATGTATATTTAGGCAGACATTTTTCATTAATGCATGTTTTATTACATAATATAGACAAGTTTTGTCTATTTATTTTAAGTAAGTTCCTTTCATATTGTCTGATAAGCTTAATAACATTATCATTGAAAGACGAAAGGAAATCACCATATTGATACATGTTTAAATCCAATTTAAGCTTTCGGGTTACATAAACCATTATCAAAGATGACAATTACTTTTCAATATATCAACCAATACACGGACGAAACAATAATGATAGTCTGTTTTTGTTGCATGCAAAATTTCAAAGCAACGACTAACTCGTGTATACGAGACGCGGAGGCAAAAATCGCGTCGCAGCTCGTGACGTCACACATGACCATGCGAGAGTGAAAAGAAAGTATTAACTATGAGAAGCTGTTGGTATAAACCAATGGCTTCTGTTATCAATTATAGGCAATTAAGAATATTTGTGGAGATTTCGTGGTTTATTTTGTTCGGGTTAGGTTTCAACTCTTTTATGTATATAGCTTCAAGAATTTTTAGCTTTTGTTTATTGTTTTCATATTTAAGTATAGTTGTGTTTTCAACAAGGATTTTCAGGAATTGTGTACAATTCCGTGTGTTAATACATGTGCATTCTTAGGTGAATTTTTCTGTGTGTTCTTTACAAGTTGGATGTAAAAGGATATATTCAATATCTACCCTAATTGATAACCCTGGATATTTATCAAGGTCCTACGTATATTTTCGCACCTTAGGGTCCAGAAAAAATATTGTAGTGATTATTATCAGAATATATAAAAATTTGAATTATTTACGAAAGATATATATCTTGAAATGTTTATATTTTTTCATAACAATAATTTTTTATCTAGATATCTAGTGAGGAGTTTATGGACAACATTCTATTTGACATACGTTAAATTATGAAATGTTACGTTTATTAATAGCTGTTATGATTATTTCTTATTATATATGAATATATATAGTTGGTCCTTCGTCCGGAGATGCTCATCTCCGAGACTAATAAAGCCTGAAGCCTGTTGTTCACCGTTTCTGTGGTAATCTTTTGCACTGATTCCGTGTCATAAGTCTTTCCAAAAATGTAGATGGTTTTGTACACACCTTCACCTCTACAATCAAAGCCCCCGCGTGGGTTTTCTGACAACTTTGATATACATAGCATTTTAAATTTGGTAAATGTACAGATCGTGGGATTATTTGAGAGTGAAAGCCTAGAATAACTAACATAAACAACTGCTTTTACATGTGTTGCAGATAAAGTCGAATAGAATACTGTTGTTGCTTTTGGCTTTTTGTCGAGTTTCTGGGCGTACAATAAAAGGATGCGCACAGAAATACACGTTGTGAAATCACGGATGCAACTCGTATTCTGTACACACCGAGACAATAAGGCATACATGATGTATAGAATAATATCATTGTTTCTTGTATCGATCAAATGAACACTTAAAAAAGCACGGAAAGATAGTGGGTAAGAACATACGTGTCTTACAAGGTTATCTCCCGTGGTGACTTGTTTTTAGATTCTCTGTTTTTGCTCTCTTCTCTCTGAGGTCGTTTGCCCAAATAAAAAGCATTCCACCTTTCTTTTGGCAGAATTAATTTAGACTCTATTTGGCCTTTCACTGAGACCAAGATGAGAAGACAGACTATCTTTCCATTCAACACTTTATCCCGTATCACATCACCATCTTATCAATTCTATATCTTATCAATACTGTAAATCAGTTTTTAGTAAACCTTCTCGAACCGATCAAATTCCCAAAACTTGGCGAAATGACCAAACATTTGAATTATTTCCTCATACAATAGAAGAATAAAGGAAGTATATAATAATTTATTTGCAACGTTAATTTCGACGACACAGGCTGGAGGCAGTCAAAGCTCCCTTTGAGTTTCGGAGGCCTGAGCCTTCGATCAGCGGTAGATTTGGCCCTTCCAGCATATCTTTCTTCACTTTCGTCCAGTTGCGAATTAATTGATGAGATACTCTGTGGATCGTCTCAGTGTTTCTCGAGTAGTTCTTTCGAACAAGCTTGCAGCGTCTGGGCCCAAGAATTACTTTCTATCCCACTAGACACATCAAAACAAAAAAGCTGGGATAAAATAAAATGCGAGGCCAATTTTACTAATTTGAGGCTCTCTCTGGATCAGCATCGCCTCGCCTGACTACTATCTGCTTCACAACCGAGTAGTGGCGCCTGGTTCAACGCAGTGCCCTCTTCATCTACCAGTACCCTTCTAGATGATGAGTGCACTCGGGTCGGGGTGGGGGTCGGGATCCGTCTTGGACTCAAATTATGTGAGCGTCACAGATGCAAATGTGGAGCTTCCATCGATGAGCTTGGTTTGCATCCTCTCTCCTGCCGTCATAGTGCTGGCTGCTTTCCAAAGCATGCAGGAATAAACGACATCATCAGAAGAGGTTTGGATGTAGCTGGGTTCCCTTCCCAAATCGAACCCGTAGGCCTCGACCGTAGTGATGGAAAGCGGCCGGCTGGCATTACCATTTTCTCTTTTAAAATGGGGAAGTCGTTGATTTGGGATGCGACCTGTGCGGATACATTTTCGGCCGGTAATTTGATCAGGTCCGCGGTTGGCCCAGGATCCGTCGCCCGGGACGCAGAGATAAAAAAAGAAATACTTAAGTATTCTTCTTTTGCTGATAGATTTTTTTTACTCCTGTGGCAGTGCAGACTTCAGGGGTTATTGGCCCTCGTTCGATGGTGTTCCTTCGGAGGATTGGCGCGATTGCCTCTCGATTAAGCGACGAGCCTCGCGAAACAGAGTGGCTCTTGCAGCGTGTCTCACTGGCGATGGTTCGAGGTAATGCTTTCCCCATCATTGCGGCTGGCAGAGGATAGAAAAAAATTGTTTATAGATACTGAAGAAAAATTGCAATCACCTGACGAAGGCCGGAGCGTAAAACGGTCAAAACGTTGGGAATATGGCAATGAAGATGAGGATAACCGTCCGAATTATGTAAATAATTCAAGCAATCATAATACTTCATCTCAGAGATATAGACATATATTGTATGTAAATAATGCAAGTAATTTGTCTTTATTAAAATTTAAAATGCGTCCCAGAGTTTTAGTTTTCTACAAGTGCGCCCTACAGAAACAAGACAATCTGACGGAGCCCATCCCTCATGAAGATGGTTTTGAATTCAGAATGCTTACCACCTAAACGTAAAGAAACCTGCCTGTTCCGAAAACCACCATAGTTGGGAAATAAAAATTACGACTAAAAGGATGAACCCGAAATACAATTTGCGGTTGCGGAAGTTTAAATATCTAGGAAGTGCTCTAATAGAAAAGTGTGATGCTGAGATCCGAAGATAATAAAAAAAAGAGTACTGAGCTGTTACGTGATACCTGTCCTCCTTTACGGCAGCGAGTGTTGAAGGGTCTCCTAAAAGATGAAAAATAGACTCAAGGCAACGGAGGTATGGTTCTACAGAAGGAAGCTAAGGATATCATGGACCAAGCGTGTGAGCAACGATGAGGTTTTGGAGAAGATGTAAACAAAGAGAAAGCTTATACTTAACATCAGGAAGAGGTAGCTGAAATTTCTGGGACACGTAATGAGAAAGGAAGGCTTCGAAAATCTGATGCTCACAGGGCGAATAGAGGGAGAGAGAGACAAGGGAAAACAACGCGTGACATACCTATCGGGCTTAAGCAAGTGGATGACAGAACAGGGTCTGGGAGAAAAAGCAAAGGGACAAAACTTATTGAGAACTACAAGCGATAAGGAGAAGTGGAGAGCCATGATCGCCTACGTCTTGAAGGGACACAGTATATAAAAAGAAAAAGAAAAGTGAGTTCGATCCTCACTAAGTGCCCGTTGTTTTGGACCTTGTGCCACATGTAAGCTAAGCTTAGAAAAAAAATCACACACCTCATTTAATAAGCCTTTGCTTTAGTTAGCGCTTGGGGAAACTTTAGTAAAAAACAAAAAAAAACAAAGCGTATTCTTGGTTCAAATGTAGCCGCCCCTAAATTGCAGCCATGATTAATGTTTTATAATTTTTTTTTTATTTACCGTCCAATTTTAGGTGTTTCGGTTTCTGTAATCATTAGAATGAAGGAAAATGCTAATGTATTTAAGAAATCCTTCCCTTGATACCGCAGGATATATAAACAGCAAACTAAACTCATTCATGAACAAACTTTATGTTTTCTAGGAGTTTACTTATTCTTTTCAGAATGAGTCATTTATAGAGAAACAGTTTATAAATATTTATGTTAACATGTGTGCGACAGAAGGATACACGAGACGCCCTTTCGTAAAGGAAAGCAAGGGAGAAAGAAGAAAGCAAGAAGAAAAGAGTGGGAAAGATGAGGAGGAGAAAGAGGTGGAGAAGGGGAATGGAAGATGAAGAACGAAAAAGATATACAGATTGACAGAGAGAGAGAGAGAGAGTGAGAGAGAGAGAGAGATTACAATGAAGCGAAAAATGATCAAACTCATATAAACCTGAATGATATTAAGTTATAAAAATGTTCCTGTATAAATATTTATGAGCAAAGATTATCTATCTATCTATCTATCTATCTATCTATCTATCTATCTATCTATCTATCTATCTAAGTCTGTTCATTATCTATCTGTTCTGAGTAAAGATTTTGTAAAATGGAAAATGATTCATCACCCAGAAGGACACGTAGACGCTTTGAAGTATATCAATGCTGGAAAGTTAGGATTGGCGCAGCTCTAGTCCAGATATGGCAGCAATACTCCATTTTGTGTCTCATCTGTCTTTTGCAAAGAGAGAGCATAGCAGTAAGAGTCAGTTTCGTATGATTTTGTTAGTGGTTTGAACAAACAACTCTGTATTTGTTTATATATATATATATATATATATATAGATGTGTGTGTGTGTATTTGTGCCTATATATATGTATATATATGTGCGTGTATATGTGCGCGTATATATGCGTGTATATATATTTGTGTGTATATATGTTTGTATATGTATATATACAGTGTAACCCGGATATAAGAGAGTTGTCGGGACCGGAGACGTCTCTTATATCCGGGTTTCTCTTATATCCGGGTTTGGTCTGTTTTGTTTAGGTAAGTATGGGCCCTAATTTGGGACCAGAGAAAATCTCTCTTATATCCGGGTTTCTCTTATATGCGGGTTACACTATATATATATATATATATATACATATATATATATATATATGTGTATGTCTATTTATATATATATATATATTCTATTTATATATATATATATATATATATATATATATATCCCGGATGCGATGGGTAAATTTTCAGTGTTGCCCTCAATGGCCACTTTTATGTACAGTGTAACCCGGATATAAGAGAGAATTTCTCTGGTCCCAAATTAAAGCCTGTGTTAATGTATATAAAATAGACCAAACCCGGATGTAAGAGAAACCCGGATATAAGAAACTTCTCCGGTCCCGACAACTCTTATATATATATATATATATATATATATATATGTGTGTGTGTGTGTGTGTGAAAATATAGTTTTAAGGTATGTTGGACTTATAGCGGCAGTTGTTCGAAAATTGCGTTCAAGCATGAAACTGTCACCCTATCTTATTGATCTGAACGCAATCTTCGAACGACAGCCGCTATTCGGTGTTGATGTCTCTACCCACACTGCCGATATCCGTGCATATATATATATATATATATATATATATATATATATATATATATATATATATATATATATATATATATGTGTGTGTGTGTGTGTGTGTGTGTGTGTATGTGTAGGCTGCGATGAGTAAATTGTCACCATTTTATATTTTTTAATTTCCCGCATGAGCGTTGTTTATTTTTGATTATGTTCACTGCACAGTATGTAGGGTCAGTTGGGCACCGTCTGTTAGAAAAAGAGCACCATGGCGCAATTCATTCCGTTGGAAATTTGGAACCGGCATGCTGTACTGCTTGGCATTTGCGCCGGAAGCTCCAATACGAACATTGCAGAAGATTCGGAAAGAGTTGGATAAGGCTTATAGTGATTACGAAGTTGTTTGGAGTGATCATTAGTGATGGTGACATTATACCCACATTCATCTTCCCACAGGGCCTCAAACTAAACACGGAGGCCTACATCAAGTCCGTTGAGGAGGTAGTGTTGCACTGGATCAAGAGGGTGCCTCATAGAAGACCCTATGTCTGCACCATGCCACACAAGCAGGAGAACCCAGTCATGGCTGTCAGACAATTTCTGCAACCACATCACGACTTACATCTGGCCACCTAACTACACCAGATTGCACTTCCCTTGATTATTATGTGTGGGGCGCAGTTGAGCAACAAAAACTCCTTGCAACACTAAAGATGAACTGAAAACAAGGATTCACCAACATAAAAAACAAGGATACCGTCCATAAAATAATGTCAATCGGATTAGATCGAGAATTTCAACCAAATATATATACACACACACACACACACACACACACACACACACACACACACATATATATATATATATATATATAATACTAATAATAATAATAACTTAATAAAAATAATAAGTAAAGACAATCCTTTCATTTCGTTTATAATTTATTTCATGAATATATTTAAATATTTGTCTCTTCAGACTGAAGGCTCTTTTTCAGAAATTAAATCAATTTTCCCAGACAAATATATTCATGAAATAAATTATAGTCGAAATGGATTTATAAGGATTGACTTTACTTATTATTATATTTCCCTTTTACTTACAATGAGTTCTCTCTTGATTAATGTCCTCTTGGGAATTATCCCTACCAATTAGCAATTGGTATTATATATATATATATATACATATATATATATATATATAATTACAATTATCACTACAATAATCACTACAAAAATAGCCATTTCGTTTCAACACTTCTGGTGTCTTATCAGGTGAAGGTGTTGAAAATAAAACAGATATCAACTCAAATACGTTTACAAACTAAAATAACATTTCTAGAAATAATATATATATATATATATATATATATATATATATATATATATATATATATATATATGTAATTTCACCCCAAGATATTTTTCTGAGTAGTTCTAGGTAAACATTACATGATGGCATATAAATGTGTTTTTCTAGGCTAAAAATGTGTGAATGAAGAAAATCAGACGGTTGAAGAGAAAGCTGAAACGATAAGCTGAGAATGTCGCACATTTGTGTTGCATCTTATTCATTGATCAGGATGAGCCTCTTAACTGCCATTGCTTTATTCTCTGTCGTCATGCCAATCTGTGAGTGTTCCATCGGGAACCAGCAACAACATTCATCACGTAATTGAAGCTTTTATTTTAACAATGTCTGTCCGGAAATTGCTCCTTTGAGAGGCCAGAAAATGTCAAAACATATATTATCTCACCGCTCGCCAAATGTTCGTGCCTTAATTGGATAGAACGCTCGGATCTATATTGTAACGGCAAGCGGGGCGAAACGGATCGGTTTGCTCGATTTATCCTTGTACCTATTTTTGTTCGTGTTGTATTCTCAGATTTCAGTATTCAAGTAATTAGTCCCAGTATTGTTAACGAGGCACTCTGACAAACTCCACCTCTGTAGTTATTGCCTTTAGATATGAGTTTTATTTTGACGCGTGTTTTCATCTTTGTTGTTTTGATAACTACATTTCTACCGAAATATTTTTCTGTCATTATTCAGAGAATTATTTGAACTATTACACTGGTCAACAACAACAACAACGAAATAAATAAAATAAAAAATAAATAAAAATAAAAATAAAATGGTGTCGAGACACCAAACATATTTTTTTAGCTAATTTGAGAGCGCTGAATCTAAAATGACCTTTCTTTTTCTTTGTTTAGCTACCGTTTTTGTATTATAGAAATGCCTCATTTTCGGAAAAAAAAATCATTTTTTTTTTTTCATTTGTTTTTTGTATATATGATATTAACCTACGGCAATATTTCTCAAAATAAAATCGCAGAAACCTCTCAATTCGTATTTAAACCAACAAATATTGGTCTACTTTTTGAAAAATACTATTTTTGCAATGAGTTCGATCCTCACTGAGTGCCCCATTCTTTTGGCCTTGTGCCACATCTGAGCTATGCTTGAACAATCAATACATTAGTCAGGAGTATCATTCATAAATAGTATAACTTATATCAGAAAAAAATCGTTATTCTCAAAAAAATCGTAATTCAACATTCGCTCGCCAAACAGGAAGGAAATATTCTTACAACGCAAAATATGTTTCCGCTTTAAATGACCGGTAAAAGGTTGATAAGTCGTAAAAAATCAGTCATTCTTTTGAGTTAATTTGGGGCAGTTTTTTTTTCCGGAGATCTTTTTAACTTGAATCCCTCTGCTCTATCTTTATTTCTATAGAAAATGTTTTACATTCCTTCATCACCCACCAGTTCTAATCTTCACTGGTAAGACCCACCATACTGCGTACATTACAGTGAACCACCCTCATTTCCATTGGATTCCACTGGGGAGATGTAAGGTTCAACTCGAACAGCTTCTTCCCAGAATTCACTATTTTGTTGAACCGACTCCCAAGAGAAGGCTTCCCTAGTCATAAGAATATTAAACTGCTTAAGTCTAGAGTTAATCGTTATCTTCCTCACA
>CAHIKZ030001668.1:3875000-3905000 GCA_903632075.3 Acanthosepion pharaonis | reverse complement strand
TCTTTAATCAAAGTGGGATCTATACAGACATTCCAACCTGATATATCGAGAATAGTTTGTGTAAAGAGATGTCAATTATCAGGACAACATAAAAATAATTAAATTCTACAACCTTGTGTTGTAAGTATTCTGCATTTAAAGTTTAGTTACCACTAGGCTATGATTAATGTAAGTCTGTAAGCAGGCGCGGCACTCGAGGCTGCAGATATGGCCGATGCGGCCCTCCATATGCTCTGAGTTTAACATGTCTGGTCTAAATAATAATGATTACATGTAAATAATTACGTTTTTATGCATTATTTCAACTTTATGAGTCCTTTTAATAAACTATTAATATCTGTCACATTTTTGCTTAAAGTAAACATCTTATTCTTAATTATATCATTATATATTTTTCTAGGCATTTTAGTTGTTGCTGTTGTAGTTTCAGCATTTGGTATTCAGAAATATGATGTTTATCGGCTTCAATATTAGAAAATCTTATAAGTACTTAAATCACTCGCTATCGTCATCACCAGATGAATTGCTTTATTTCCAAGTTTCCGCTTCCGAATGCTTCGCATTGACAGGTTTACGACTAAGTGAGCAGCAGTTCTACATTCAGCTGTCAGGAACGCTTAAAACAAATAAAAAGCTTTATTTTATAGACGTTCATGGATTTTACGAGTGTTTATCTCCACACCACTCCCACAACCAAAAGACTGTTCAGAACAGCGTGTATAGCACTTTCGTAAAAGCTTTGGTTTCGACAAAAGAAAATTACCAATTCTCAGCAAGAGAAAGAACGACAGATAGACAAATACGAGGATACGCTTTCGCGCATGCGCGTACGCGCGCACACACACACACGCACAAAGCTGTGTTCGAAAAAATAGGCAAGTTCAAATTCTTTAAGTATCAAAGATATAAAAACGCAAGCAAAATGTATATTGTTGGTCTAAAAGGTAAGTTTATTTTCCAAGTCTTAGTGTTTACAACGTTTTGTAGTGTTTCCAAGATCTTGTATTTTCCAAGGTTTTGTGTTTGCAAGGTTTTGTAGTGTTTCTAAGATTTTGTATTTTCTAACTTTTAGTGTTTTGGAATTTCTTTATTAACACGGAATATTCCTGAAAAGTTGCAGACAGGTATTTTCTCTGCAATCAGCTATTTACTGTAACGTTTTGATGAAAGTTTCCCTGCCCACAAACTTATCACAGGTTCCTAACATTGTCAAAACGTAATGTTAACCTTATATACATTTTTAGACTAAGGTTCACTCGTGGTAGATGGTTACATTAAGGTATAGGAGGGGAAGATAACTTTTAACTTTAGACTTGAACAGGTTAAGATTGTAGTGATCAGGGAAGCATCCCCTTGGGAGTTTGTTTCAAAGAGCAGTGGTTCGTGGGAACAAGCTGTTCGAGTGAGACTTACATCTCGCCGATGAAATACGGAGGGAATGGGCGTGGTTTATCATTATGTAAGTGGCATGGCGGTTCCTAGATGTGAAGGTCAGACTTGGTGGAACGTGGAGAAGCAGTTCGTCCGTGCCCTTTCCATGGCAGTAGCGATAGAGCAGTGAGAGACTCGCCACATCCCGGATCCGAGAGAGAGAGAGAGAGAGAGAGAGAGAGAGAGAGAGAGAGAGAGAGGAGGGTGGAAAATAATTTTTCTTCATCAATGACTCAGAGACGCTTTTGAACTCAAGACTGGAAAGTGAGATCTGGGCAACTCTCGCCCAAATATAGCAACAGTACTCAATTTTCGGCCTGATGTGGCTCTTATAAAGGTAAAGGATAGCATGAGGAGTCAGGTACTTACTGGAGTGGTACAGGGAGCCGATCATTTTACCTGCATCTTTAACGATGGATTGCATATAGGAATTCCAGTTGAGGCCAGGTGTAAGTTTGAGACACAATATCCTCGTAACGTACGGTACCTCCTCGAGGGGGCATCCGTTGATTGCGAATGGTATGGTGATAATAACATTATGGTGATTTTATCATCAACAATTTAGATGTTGAATACACGTTCTAATAACTTTCCAGAATTTATTATCCATTTTCGGTTAATATAACGTTACAAGGCAACCTTGTAACATTTAAGGGCATGTTATGGGAAGTTTACAAAAATACGTTTTTGTAAAATCTATGTAATGTTGGAGAAACTCCATTTTGTTAGTTGAGTTTAATATATTCATTTGTTTGTAAATTCTACAGTACTCTGTTCAATAAAGTAACCTATTTCTTTAAGAACTATTTCTCTGTTTGATTTATTACCAAAAATGTCCCCTTGTGGCGAGTTTACTGCCTGAGAATATTAGTAACAACTCGGTTGATTGGTTAATTGCTGATCCATAGAAATCCAGTCGTAAATTTATGGTTAGCGCCCTTAAGATCGAAATGATGATTAAAAATAATCAAGAAAACGCAACAGAGGATATTGCATATCGTATAAGAATTGTAATGTCGTTGACAAAATTCTAATGAAAAAACAAAAAAGAAAACAAAAAACCACCGCATTTTTAAAAGGCACAACCACAGGTGATTAAAAACGGATTATTTAAAACAATGTGGAAGGGAAAAAACACCACAAAAGCCTCTATAGCGTGTGAAATTGGAAAGGCATTGTGTATAAAAATGCAAAATCAGACTTTGAATTCAAACAAGTATTGATTTCACTTGATCCAATAAAAGGCAGCAATCGATGAAAGGGGCTCGGAATTGGCCAATTGGAAAAGTGTCGTCTTGTATAAGGACAACGCCTGACTTCAATTTTTTGGTAATTTGATTTTCTGGAAGACTGTAATTTTTTCTAATTTGATTTTCTGGTAGCCTGTAATTCATCACCCAGAAAGATAGCAAGTTTGGGAGGATGGAAGCTGCTTTAAAGATGGTGAAAGTTAGTGAAACAAAATGCCATATATAGAGTGCAATGGATAAATTGTTGTTTAAATTATGCAAAAAAAACCCAAAAAAAAACACTGACATTTCATTTTAACAGATATTTTAACCAAAATTACACAAAAATATCTTGAAATACTAAAGAGTAAATCTGTTCAATAAAATTACTATTTCAGCCACGGCCTTCTGACACCTTCGGAATCTCCTGCAACTCTTCTGGAAGGTCTCCTTGTTTAAGTTGGTGAATGCTGTCATAATCTTTGCCTTCAGTTCATCTTTGGTTTTACAAAGAGTTTTGTTGGTCTATCTCTCAACTTCGCCCCACATATAAAAAGGGGATTGCATTTGGGGAGTTATGTGGCCAGATGTAAGTGGCGATGTGGTCGCAGAAAATTGTCTGATAGCCATGACTGGGTTCTGCTGCTCATGTGGCATGGTGCAGAGTCCTGTTAACAGATACGGGATCTTCCAGCAACCACTCTCTTGACCTTTATCTCACAAAAAAATCCGGGAGTTCTTTTCTTATCGGAAGGATTATAGCGAGATTTCCGATCTGCTGTACCTTTGTAATCACCATTAGACTCATCCAACTCTTTCCGAATCATCTGCACTATCTTCGGATTGACACCCAAACATTCCGAAATGTTCGTAATCTAGCTTTCGGCGCGAATGTCAAGCAGTACAGCCTGGTGCTCTTTTTTTTTTTTTTGGTGTCAGACGACTTCGAATATCCCTCGCACTAATAGTACTTGCTAGAAAATACCCACTCGAATAGCAATCCGTATAGTGATTCGAAAAGAGAAATAGTATAGTGAATATGGTAGAGAATAGCGATCCGAATAGTAATAGAGGATAGAATAGAAATGCCGGTCAATTAGACACACGCTATCTCCCATATATTCGTTTTCTCTACGTTCAGATGGTCTACTTAATTCAATAATGGGATCGCCCGTGTTTCTACACTGGGGATTTATGTTCAAACTCAAGTGTCGGCAACGACACTTTATTCCTATATAACAATATGCATAAAGATATTGTTTGAAATGTGCTATTTATGAAGAAAGTGTCTTCAATGTCAAGGACAGAATGTTTGTAGGTATAAACAGTGTGGACATGGGAAACAACACTGCATGGGTACTGTCAATTTCATATATTGAGCGATCATTATATCATATGTTATTCCTCCTTGTGTAGCCTCTGTATATGTAGGATATTTTCCAAAAACATTTAGTAGCATAAATGTAGAGAGCCTACATTATAATCTAATGATCGCTTAATGTGTGAAACTGCCAATCACCATTCAATGTTGATTTCTATGTCCACACTGTTTATATCTGTTGGCTTGTATGCGATGGAGTGTTTGTGTATGCATATAATCCCCATAGGAAGGTCTTAACTCTTGTCAATATTAATAATGTATATAACAGTTTTTTTACTACTTATGTAAAGTTGATATGATAGTGTAGTTTGCCTATGTGTTCAAATATTCAATCGCTTGTCTATCAATCAGTAGAAAGATTATATTGAATCCATTGTTAGAAAGTTGCTTCACTGTGCTAGAAAAATTTTTCTCTGTAGAATCTATCTTACATATTTATTAGTCTACTATTCGTCCATGCTTTGAATATTGCTGCAACTTGTGATCTAGTGTTCCTTTAGTATATTTAGAGAGTCTTGATAAAATCCAAAGAAGATTCAGTGATGTTATTGGTCCTGGCGTCTCAGTCATTTACCCATCGCCGTAACGTAACTTCCCTGTGCCATTTCTATAAATACTTTCATGGTAACTGTTCGGATGAGCTCTTCGTTATGATACAATGACAATTGTACATTTGAAGACTATTGATAATATTAGTGGTAAATATACACATACATCAGCAATCATATATCTAAAATATATAAATCTATTCCAATGGAATAAAATATGACCATGGAATATTAGTGTTTAAACCTTTTATTATATATATATATATATATATATATATATATATATATATATATATATATATATATATATATATATATATAAAAGAGAAAACAGTCAGATAAACATAAATTAATGAATTTTAACTTTCAGTTCTGAAACAGAGAAATTTCCGTGTCGTGATGATAAAATATTTTTATATAATAATAATAATAATAATATATATATATATATATATATATATATATATAATATAAATATAATATAAATACATTTTGTAGTACAAAATTTAAGGATGTCTAGGAAGAATCATAATTTATATGGCATTTTTAATATATATATATATATATATATATATATATATATATATATATATATATATATATATATGCCACCGCGACAGAGTAAAAAGAGGGAACCTGGTTTATGCCTTTACCAAAGAGTGAACATAAGCAATCCAAACTAAAATCGAATCGCAATTCTGTTTTCCAGGCAAATAACCTTATTTTTCTATTTTATTATTTCAGTCATGGTGAATCGTACATTGAAAGAACAACGTAAATATTCTATTTTGGCCAGACATTTATCTAAATGCCAAATATATGTTTTATATATACTTTAATTAAATATGGTTTATTTTATTGGGCGTATCTCGTTACGAACTCGTCCTCCCATTATATCTTATTGTTTTATTAGTTGCGATCCCCTGACGGTGAGAGGAACACAAGACGTTGTCGTAAGAGTTACATATGTTAACATAACGACCGACTAAGCATGTTGAGAATGTCACTGTTCTCTCAGCAGATGTGTCAATTGTTGTCCTCCTGCTGTATTCTTAGGATAGAAGGGAGACGGCATCTGCCTAAGATTGAGAAGGTTAGTTTAGCTGCCTACTCGAGATTTTATCTCCGATCTGAAGTGGAGGTAAAATAGAGAATTCCAACAACACATTTTAAATATTCTTATCGGCATATATATATATATATATATATATATATATGTGTGTGTGTGTGTGTGTGTGTGCGTGTATATATATATATATATATATATATATATATATGTAAGTATGTATGTATGCACTCACGTTAGGATACGTTACAGAGCCGATATGGATGTTTCGAGAATCGGCAGGAACTGTGTGCTTAAAAGGCACTATTCGGGCTTTATTTAACCTGAAGTACTACGTGGCCGAACGGTCAGGCACGCTTGACGGATGAAACATATTTTTCTGACAAGATTTCTCGAATATTCAGACCGGTAGATGTTTAATTAAAAAACCCAGAGCTTCTACTCGAGTATCCATCAAATATAGCGTTTAAACAACATATATATAAATATATGAGTATGTATAGGTACACATATATGCATTCTTGTGTGTGTATGTGTGTATGTGTGTAGATCAGCATGAATCCATGCAGCTCTTATCTTAAATAAAAACTTAAAAGAGACTGTTTGACCAACACAAAGACTGACCAAAAGTCATGTTAAAAAAAATAAAAAATCAGATGAAAACTACAGACAAAAGTTTATTTTCTCCATGAAGACATTCATTTCTGTAGTTCACTGCTACTAGCAAGCAGAAAATTTGTTTTCTCCTGATGATGGGCATGTTGGCTGAAACTAATCGAGGAATCCAACTGAAACAATAAAAACGAAAGAATATTAATATAAAACCCAGTGTGTCTGAAGATTTTAATTTTTTAATATTTTTACTGTTCAAAACGTATATATATATATATATATATAAAAGAAATATGTTGTAGTGGTTCCAACGAGAGAAAAGTATGTATATTAAAAAGAAGAGGGGTGCCGCAAACGTTTTTGGTTGTAATGTGGATTTATTGAGAAAAAATATTATACTTTGTTTTACATAATTTCACGACACGTGTTTCTGGTCTGGTCTCGCAACCGTCTTCAGGTGAAAGTGGAGATTTTTACATATTATTAAAAATAATTAATTTTTCTTCATGTTCAATGTGGAATATTCTCGATATGAGACATTCTGTTTGTGTGTTGGCAATCCGAATTTTCTTTCTAGATTCCTCAAGGACACATGGCACAGTGAATAAAGGTTAGTTAGATCCAGTCACAGGACCCAAAGAGTGTGAGTTCAATACCCGGTTAAGGCAGTGGAGAACTTGGAGAGGGGAATTATCAACTGACATACATTAAACATGACACAAGGAACTAGGACAGTCTATCCCAGTGAGTAAAATAAAGGGTTCAGTTCGACATTCCAATCACCTGAAGAAGGCGGAGCGTACAACGGCTGAAACGGTGTATGGCGACAAAGATGAGGACAATAGTCCGAATAATGTAAATAGTGTCTTTTATAGATATAGTTTTTAGTTATATCTGACATTTTAAATTATTTATATATTTGTAAGCTTTTATATGCCCGTGCACGCCTGCGTGTGTGCATATATAGGTAAACACATTCGTTGGTGCACTGTAATATAAGTAAATATCTGAATAGATCATTGTGAATACAAAAAATAAACTGGTTAAAATATAAATATTTGGATGCAAAAAACCGTTTGAGGAAAGAGGTCTTGGAAAATCTGATACTCACAGGACAGATTGAAGGAAAGAGGAACAGGGGAAAACAGCGCGTAATATATTTGGAGAGCTTGAGTAAATAGATGGTAGAACAGGGGTCGGGAGAAATGACGAAAAGACAAAACTTATTAAGAGCTACAAGGGGCAGGAAGATGTGAAGGGCCATAATCATCTACTTCTGAAGGGACGCGGCACGTAAAAGAAATAATTCTCCTTGAAATGCAACCCGAGAAGGTGACGGTTATCAGTTGTCGATTATGATGCTTAAAAACGCACGAGAAAGAAAACTCATATTCCAAGCACTTGAAAACTTCCGGAAGAAAGTGAGATCATCGAAAAGATTCCATGTGGTAGGGATTACGTCAGCTTTGCAGAACGTATTTGAGATTAAAAAACAAAAATGTTTTTTGACGCAGTCTTATATTGTATTTTTCATATCAGGTCACTTTACAAGTACTACTGGTAATCATGTAAACCAGTTCTACCTGCCATATAGTCGAGTCATCGGCGTCTAAATTAATTCTCTTACCAGGCTTTTCTACTTGGAAGACAGCTAGACACGCAAAAATATTAGAAACAAGTTATCTCAAAGGGAAAACGAACCTTCTTATAGTGTCAACGGCCATTATTTTCATTATGCTTTACACATCAAATTTTATTCAAATATTTTTTACTATTTTTTTCTGGCTTCAACAATACGTGTTAGTAACTTTCTTTTATTAATAAATATTTTTAAACACCCCCTCCATTGAAAGTGTGATAAAAACCTATTCTAATGATTTTTTAAAATTTACCTTTTAATTAATTTTATATAATTTTACATTTTCTTTTTAGGATATACATTTTTATATTTGGTCAGGTTTTGGACAAATAGATTTCGAATTAAAATTTTTCAGCAAGCTTTAAATAGTTTGTCAGTTGCATTAATTACATTTTGTGCACGAGTCATCTAAAAGTAGTTCTGAGGATCAATTATAAAGACGAATGTAACGTCTTAATTACTAATCATACGTGGCAGTTAAGAATAAATTTGAAGTCCACTCGTATCGTAGTTTTTATTTGGCAATGGCAGGAAATAAAGGAAAAATATTGTTCTCTATTATGCCAACACAAGGCCGCATATAGCAAGAAAAACACAGAAAGATTGTGTAATTCGATTGGTCTGTTTTTCAAGCCCGCCATATTTATTTCTACCAACTGATTATTACCATTTGTTGATCGTTGCAAAACACTTCGATGAAGAAAAGCTTCCCTAATGAAATCCAGATTCAAGAGTTCGTTGAAAACTTGCGGAACTTTACTCAAAATGTATGGAAGAACTGCCTGATAAGCGACAACAATTCACTGCAGACAATCCCAAATTAAAATATTCTATTCTCTATTGCAATGTTCACAAAATTTCGCTTTTTATATCGTTAACAGTAAAAATATCTAAAAAAAGCTAACATAGAACAAAAGAAATGACATGCAATCTACTTACAGTGTCTATCCATACGTGCCACGAGAGGAGACTAAAAATATTAGAAGGAATCAAAAAAATTCTGTTTGGCTATTTGAGCTGATATTGTGAAGTGAGTTGCTTTTTTCAAGCACTATCACACAAAGATATATTTCGCTTTTATAGTAACTCAAGTCATTAAGCTTATAAACGTTGAGTAAAGTTTTCAGAAATAAATTTATTACTAAAAGAAAAGATTATTGCATTAATAAATAGGGAATATCAGACTGTGTAGCCGATACAAATATAGTTAAGTGTTTTATATTGTGTGAAATATATGAATAATAATCATCATCGTAATTAACGATATTTTCTTCTAAAATTTAGATTGCATTTCTGTTTTCAAACTCGAAATGTTGAAAAATAAGATCGTACGAACGACAAAAATTAATACTAAACATTTTTTCCCGCTTTTATTTTTCGGTTTCTCCGTAAAGACTTAATAAGAATTTAATAATGCAGACAAGAACACAAACGACGGTTTTCCTTTCAAGCAAAAGATTTTTTGGGCGAGCAAAGATTGACATGGATGGATAATCTTTAAATTTACTTGATTTCTGAGAACGCTGGACTATCACCCTGGGTGGCAAAATACAGAAAAGAAATTCATCATGAATACCTGATGCGCATTTTTCATTGGATCTTGAAATGACAAAAATCCAACTGTATTTTTTAAAACCGCTTTCAAATTATTTATCTAGCTCTCTGCCCACACCGACGTTACAATTAACCTTTGCTATTCTCCTCCCTAAGATGGCAACGTTTATAAAACGTCAGTGTTGAAAAATTAAAGGAGCGTTTTCCTTATAAAGGCAGTATTCGGGTCATGTGGTGCAGGAAGTTTTATATTAAAAGAAACGGCAGTTCCAACCCAAAACTAAAACCGCAGGGATTGGCGCCATATTGATTAATCGTCACCTTCGTCTTTTTTTTAGTCAAATAGGAGAGTCAGTTTTTTTTTCCCTTCAAAGTAAGAATTTATGTTTTAGAGATTTGTTTCAAACCGAACGATTCGCAATGTAGAGCAAGTATGTGACAACTGAAGCGTGTAGGTCAGGATAAGGGTCAAAATCCCCGAAATATATATTTCTTCGACTCAGTATCCTCTTAGGACCTTATTGTTGAACATTCACTATAACAAAAATATTAACTTTCCCTTCGGGATCAAGCTAAAGTTGAGGGCAAAGCATAGGTCAAGGTCACCTCGAAGGTCGAATTAACAGATTTAGGTTTAATATTTTCGCTTGCGCTGCTTCTGACTCGTACACCATTACAATTCAAGATGAACATGGCACAAGAGTCGAAGGTCATTCACGAGGCAGTGCTTAAGTCCAGGTTTAGGAAACACTGTTTTGGTCTTGGAAACTCTTTTATTTTTGGATATTGTAGCTTGAGTATGCAGTATGTGATTTCCACCAAGAATCGTATTTAATACCAATAAGGAACATTTATTCTGAGAGAAATTGATCTGTGGTGACTTCCAATATGTACTAACCTTATCCTAAGATACCAAAGTAGATTTTGTATTCAGTGTCCCACTAGAGCATCAAGAGGGTGGATCTGGAATATGGCTTCATAGCCAGCAGTTTAACACCTGACAATATATTAATGGTTGCCTTTTACATGTAAACCAGTGGTTATGCTCCACTTTTGTATTTCTAAAATTCTGGTGACCCCCCCCCCGTGTAATATTAATTCTTATATGTATGGCAATTACACATGTACGTACATACACACAAAATATATTTATGTATACATACTGTATATGCATCGTATGTATTAACACACATTTAATACTAACACTTTCACTCAGACTCACTATAAAACTGTTCACTGTTAATAACTCATTTTCGAATTGTCCCCTTATTCTGTTGATATAGTAAGCCGAAGGGTGCGCAGCCGACCCATGCCCCACCAAAATATTACCATGCCCCACCGGTGGGGCATACATCCTACGTTGGGAATCATTCATGTAAACAGTCGACTCAGATGTGCTTAGGATATGTAGACGTGGGGCAGCCACATAAGTGGATAATATATAAGCACCCCAGTCGTTAGGGAAGAGAGAGAGAGAGAGATAGAGAGTGAGAGAGAGAGAGAGAGAGAGAGAGAGAGAGAGAGAGAGAGAGAGAGCGCCTGTGCAACCTTGAAAAAAGCAGATCCATATTCGGAGAAAGCTCCTAAAGCCACACAAACACTCGCCGATATTGACAAAGATTCGAGGTGAAATAACAATAATTTTACCTGTGAGATATTTAGTCAGGTTTTATTATTAGTCATTACAAGACGTTAAGAAAACTATGAAGGTCGAGTTCATGTTATATATCAAGGTCATTTCAAAGGTCAAATTTAGTCACTTAGTATTGTCTCGAGCCATAAAATCCTTATTGTTCAAGACCAGCGCCATACATATTTTCGCGGTCATATATGAATCCAAGGCTTGAAAACTTTGATTTACATTCTACTTACATTTGAGCCATTATTCTCCACGATAAGGAGTAAATTTTCGTTACTTTTGAGCTGAATATTAACAGAAAAATCGAGGTCAAGTTCACGTCACAGATTTTGAATAACTTTGCTTCGGTAAATAGCTTAAGGCTCATTGTTTCCTACTTTGAGCTAACCCTCACTTTTTCTGATTCAGTTTTGAAAGGTCAAACACAAGATCGCATTTAAAAAGGAAAATGTTTCTACCAGTGTTAAAAAAAAAACTTTTTCTTTTCAATTAGAATTATTTTGAGTGCTGTCAAAATTCATGTCTCGTGAAAAACAATTTCGCATGCTTAATATGCAAATATTTGCTTTCACCTTTAAGAACTCACACATACGTGCACATACATATGCATATATATCTACAAAGAATGATAATCATCATAACGAAATACTCCCTAAAAATTCAAGAAATTTAAAGAGTACTACTTTTTTTGAGGCGTATAATGAAGTTTTTAGAGTAATATTAAGTACAAATAAACTACGGCTAACAATCAGGAAGTGTTAGCTAATATTTTTTGTTACACATGAGGAAAAGAGAATTGGCGAACTTAAGACTGTAGGGACACAGAAGGCGATTATCTCCCTTTGGATGAGATGAAGTCACGTGGCCCAGTAAGTAACGTCACTGTATAGTGACGAAATTGAAAGTCAGTCAACTTCCAGGAGTCAAACACAGCAGTTGCTTCTTTAGCTCGGCTCGGACTGAGACTAAATCTTTCTCCCCAGTAGCGCTGTTTTCATATGGATATATATCTTCATGGGGAGTCCTCACGATGGGAAAAAAACCCAGGACTCGTCGTTTCTCGTTTACGGAATATGTCCTCGATGGCGATATAACAGATTAATCCGTCCCGCTCGAATCTGGAATCCGAAATATGGCTTCTTCAGAAACACAGACAAATCTCTATCAACTCCAGTTCCCATTGAGAATTATTATACGTAAGACTCTCTTTTTCGTCATCTTTTCACACTGATTGTTGTTGCATATATGTTATAATTTATCTGCGTATGATACTTGTAAATATGTATATATAATTTGTGTACGACCTAACAGCATAAAACTTTCTCTGATGACAAAGGACATTTGTCATTCATTTTATTTCAGATATTCCGTTCCGTCCGTGAAATAAGGTGCTATTAATGTAAAACTCTCACGAAATATTAACGTGAGAGAAAATAGCAGGAAAAATAGCGAGTTACGAACTTGAGGAATTTGACTAAATAAATAGCAGAATAAAAGTCACACAGACAAAAAATGGTAGCAAAGAGGATAGAAAGCAGCAAAAGGCAGAAAGCTTTAGAGACCCATAATCGCACATGTCTTGAAAGGACATGGTATATAAAAGAAGAAATTTGATCACAAAAGGACTACTTTGAAAGGACCAGCTGAAAGTAGGCTTTTGGGTAATTTTTTTCACAGTTAAATTCTGTGTGACTGTATTTTTTGTCGAATGAGAAATAGAATAAAAATAAGACAACAAACAATTCAATGTGAACATTTGGAAATGTGTCACTTAAGTAGAAAAATATGGCATTTAATTTAATTCCAGTTTTTATCTCATAGACATAAGCTGAGTCTGTCACTATATTTTATTTTTACGTAAGAATTTAGGAATTTTTACTGATAGTTCATCCAGTACAAGTCTCAGGGGACACTCAAGGTAGAGTGTTACTCAATAAGAGAGGGTAAAGGGGGAAGTAAGAGAATATCCCTCGGTTGGCAGGCCAAAGACGTTGTCAGGAAAGCATTCTCTTGGAAGTTTGTTCTATAAAGTAAGAGTTCCGTGAAAGAAGCTGTTTTAGTGGAACTTTCTTTTTAGCAAAGGAACATGAAGAAAATTGGGATGATTTTCCACATTGTCGTAGATGTGATGGTCCGATTTAATGCACTTTCTTAAATAATATGACAGCCTTATTTATAAGCAAATGAACAACTTATACGTAGTCTAAACATTATTGCTAGCACTAGGAGTGACAGAACTAATTTAAACTCAGAATTAATTTCAACTTGAATTAAAAACCCTAAGCTTAACCCTTAGTTCAGAGTTGAAATTAGTTCCGAGTTGAAATTAATTCCGAGTTGAAATAAGTTCCCAGTTGAAATTAATTCTGCCTCTCAGCACTAGTAGTATTATTTTTAGTCTAGCTCATACGTAATTTCCGATGTTGCAAAATAATTGTAATTGTAACGAAGAATATATCCTCCTAACTACTAATTATACGAGACGGTTAAGAATAATTTTGCAGTAGAATAGCGTACCGTAGTTTATGCACATTAGTGGCTGCGTACACAGTGAATTAAAGGGGAATATGTTGTTTTCCTCCATGAAAAAAAACAAAGCCAAATTCAACAAGAAAAACACAAAAAAAAAACTTTGAAAGTAGGTTGGTCATTTCTACCCCATCCGCCATATTCACTTGACCTTACAGCAACTTATTACTCTTTTCCAGCGCTACAATGAGGAAAACTTTCTGTAATGAAACACAGATTCAAGAGTTCGACGAAAATCTTTTCACGTCAAAACCTTCGGAATTTTACACAAAATATATCAAAGATCTGCCTGATAAGTGGCAACAAGTCATTGTTAATAATAGGGAATATAAAACTGAATAAAATTGAATTGTAATTTTTTTGTGAAGAATAAATTTCATAGAAGAAAACAAAATCTTTTTATGACTTAACGTAATAAGAGGGTATGCTGAAAAATACTTGGCTTGATTCAGTTTCAAAAATTGGTATAAATTTAGAAACGAGAGTTCTTTGAATGAGTTGAGAAACTTTAATGCTTCCATGTCCAATGAAGAAGCAGTTTCGAACATAGCAAAAAAGAAGATATTTCCATACGAAAATATAAAATATTATATAATAATTGTGCTTGTTCCTCCATTTGTTAGTTCCTTAGTTCGGGCGACCATGCCAAAACCTAATAGATAATCGACTATTCCGTTTTAATCACGTGGAATGACAAAATACATATAAGAGACGCTACTTGGTTTCAGGAAAAAAAGAAAGAAGGAAAGATAAGTGTGTTTGAGTGAAATGGAAAAAGTTGTCAATTTAAAATCTTTTCATTTGTACCCCCTTACTTCGTTAAATTACGATCAGCATTCATATTTATGATCGTTATTGCAATATTTTTTTAAAGTTGTTAGGCTCAAATATTTAACGGTGCTATAGTGGAATTTCTACGGCTATTTCGTTATCGTAGAACACAACATAAACTTATTCAGTCATTAACTGAAGAATTAAGATTCATCAAAAATTTAAAAAAGGAAATCCGTGAATTTTTCATGGGTTAAAAATGGTTAAGAATAAATTTATGAAAAGGTAAAAATGCAAGAAAAAAGAACAAAAATGAAAAAGGAAAAAAGACATTCTTTCACAGGCAAAAACAGCGATATTTAAGCATTTGAAGATGGTATAGTTTCTTGATAGAAAAGATTTCATCAGCCGTTCAGAATAGTTTCATTATTATGCAGAAATTACATTGACTGATCATGCAATTCACTACCAGAGTAAGAAGCCAAAGAATAGAAAATACTCATGAGATACCTTTTCAGTCACTCCAGGTCAATTATTGCTTTTCCTGCTTTCTTCATCATCATTTAGGAATTGTCTTGAATCGAAATTTGATTTACTGCTCGTGTAAGAAAACCGAGAACAGAAATGTTTCTGGTGGTGTCTTTTCAGTCATTTCATAATCATCATTTAGAAAATGTATTGAATAATTATCCGATTCACTGCGAGAGTAAGAAAAACTCAAGACAGTTAATTCCCGTGAGATATATAGTCAGCCGAATTTAGGCAATAATGGCACAGGTAAAAATAGCACAGGTCGAAATGGCACGGTAAAAATGGCATAGATAAAAATGGCATGGGTAAAAATGGCACAAGTAGAAATGGCACAGGTAGAAATGGCACAGGTAAAAATGACACAAGTGGGAAAATAGGAGAAAATAGCACAAACTATAAACCAATGGCTTCTGTTACCAATTATAGAAATTATAGACATTTAAGAATATTTGTAGACGTCATGAGATGCGGTGCGATTTTCGCTTCTAGCGTCTTATATGCGCGTGTTCATCGTTGCTTAGTGATCCACTATGTAAACTAAACAATGACAGACTATCATCACTGTCGTGTCCGTATATTGTTTGATATGTTTGTAATTACATCTTTGATAATGGCTTGAGTAAGCCGAAAGCTTAGATTATATTAAAAAAATAATGGATAAATATTGTGAATTTCTTTTTTCGGTTAATGATAATGTTATCAAACTTATCAGAAGATACGAAAAAAATTTTACATAAAATAAATAGACAACACGTGTCTATATTATTTAATGAAACGTGTATATATATATATATATATATATATATATCGAACCACTAATCAGATGCGAGTTGACTCCTGGTTGAGTTGACATCAGTGGCTTTATTACAACCCCATCATGGAAATTATAGCAAGAAACAAAGGAAAAGAGATTTGCTTCCAAGGGTATATGTATACAAAACAGACTGCAAAATCAACTACTAAATGTACCTGACAACAAGCCTTGATATGAGTGACCCTGTACCAGCTAAACACCACAACCATGCTCCTTATTATGCAGCTATTGCATCCACGAAATGCATCAAAAGCATGAAGAGAAAAGCAGCAGAAACAAAAGATCAACCCAGCCAGATTTATAGCAATAACCTAGGTGACTGACCAGCTGAGGCAAAGGCGTTACTTCCAAGTGAGGACATCATAAAAAAGAACTTTGCATAACTAAATTTAATTTACTAAATAGATAACGTGTGCATTTCATTTTTTTCCTGTGTGTTTTTGCTTTGTTTTTTCTTTGTTTCTTTTTTTTCCCTATTTTCACACTTGTGACATTTTTACCCGTGTCATTTTTACCGTACCATTTCTACCCGTGCCATTTTTTATCTTTGCCATTATTATTGTGCACCGGGATCAGCCACTCTACTGAAATTGTCCTTCATAACCATCATCTACGAATTGCCTTGATCCTGGAATTTGATTCATTGCTATAGAAATAAAATTCTCTCGTCATAAGTAAATACATTCATGTGTTAGTGATTTGTTTTAAAAGAGACGACGTACATCGAGGAAAGAGTAGCCGTCTTATCTTTCACTCTTTGAGCCTCCTTAGCTTTGGTCTTTTTAGATAGCGTCAAAATAGTTTATCTTTATTTCTGTCTTCAACCTTTCAAAAACCAATTGTTGCTCATCATTATTTTCGTGTATGTATATACATTTATACAGCCACACATTAATTAGTTCAAACGTCGAAACTTCCATCCAGATGTATTTGTGAAGCGTAGAGTTAAGTGCTTGTAGATTGGTATTACTTGGATAAAAAAATTTCTTCCTTTTAACACGGAACGCTGAAAATCTAAAACCACTTTCGCTTGGTCATTTATTTTGACGATTCTATTTGATTCAAACACTTGAGTTCTTCTCTGAAAATCTTTCATGCTCTCCGTCCCACAGACAAATGATTAATGGGGGAATAAATATGATGAAGCAAGTAAAATTTTTATTTATGACAAATTAAATAAAATTCTTTAGGTAGAGACTTATACAGAACGGCTCACAAGTACGAAGGAGCGCGCACACAGTAGCGAAAACACATAACGACGGACACACTCACTGCCCCCCCCGCAACGTACGCTCGCACACACGGACACGCATATATGCACAGAAACATATACCGATGCACAAAGATATATCAATATATTTGTACGCACACATACATACAGATATACACATACATATAAAATATATGAGGTGACCTGAAAAGTTCTCGGAGCGATCCACTTCAAAAACTCTAAACAAATACTTTTTCTGAAATCCCTTTTTGATCAAGCTGAGAATTTTTCAGCATCCTCTTCTATATCAAATATATTTTGACAGATACATTTTGACAATATTACAACTGGAAGAGATAGATTTATTTACAATCGTTTAAGAAAACTGGAAGATATATAAAGTATGTCATAGCTTTGAATTATTAACATAACTTACACCTCCTTTCCTCCAAAATAAATGCTAATTACGGACAAAATTAAAAAAAAATATTTTCATACTCTTAGTTTTGAATATTGATAGGAATCAGGTTTTTGGAGTTACATCGATGTCACTGAAAGAATAATGACACATTGGTGTTCAAACGATCAATTTATACAAGACTGGCATATTGATATTAAATCGATCACTATATAAACAATACTGACACATTGATGTTAAATCACCCTACAAACAATACTGACACATTGTTGTTAAATCGATCACTGTATAAACAATACTGACACATTGATGTTAAGTCGTTTCCACTATATAATCAATACTGACACATTGAATTTAAATCGATGCCAATGGTTAAACAATATTGACATATATCTGACTGCATATAAATATATAAATAAAAACATACAAATCTATTCAAATTCATCAGTTATACGCGCCGGAAGTGAGATCGGCGGTGGAGTCCAAATTTCGTCCTTGTCTGTTACACTAACTTTCACATTAATGCCCTTGGGAAAGACTTGAAATCTTCACAGTATGCGTTAAAATGCAAGAGCGACTGGATTGTCTGTCTTTGGGTGTCAGCCGCTTGATGAGAAGGAACACTTTGAATCTAAATCTTGTGTGAAACACAATTCCATTAAATCTGTCCCCAAAATTCGATTTACAATTATTACGAAGGAAGGAAAGTTGATGAGAGCCATAATCGCCCATTTCCAGAAACATGGCATTAAAAACTGCCAATCACACGTTACATCTAAAGCATAAGAAGAACAGGAAAATAGCTAGAAAGGGTAAATTATCTGATAAGTGTGTAAATAGACGGAGAATTAGGTACCACGAAGAAAGAGTAGTGGTGGAACGCAGAGATGACAAAATATGATTTGTTGTATGTGTTTATCACTTTTTATACACCATGATCCTATATTTAAATACAGGCCCACGGATGTGACACATTTTAACGTGGTGCGCACATGTGCAGGTGTGGGCTAAGATATGAATGCCGATTTCCTATGGCCAATATCACAAAAGTATCAGAATAGTACGACCTGGCTTATAGTGCAATGGTGGGGTGCTATCCTAAGATTAGAATCTCGCCTCGTTTGCTTTGTCTTACACGAAAACGAAAGGTAACATATACTTTACTACAAATTTACTACAGATTCTACAAGGATCCTTGATAGAAGCGACGTTTTATAGAAAATAATTCTGGTATTTGCGCTAGTATGTAATAATAATAATAATAAAGGCAAATTCAACCGACCAGATACAGAAACGATGGCAAAACAAAACGCTTCATGGTTAATATTCTGCTCGTATCAAACAATCTGATGTAGGCAAACTCCGTACAACATCAGTGGCTGCGTAGTGCAGGTTTAAAAGCTGAAATGGAAGGTTTCATTCTTGCTGCACGGGACCAGTGCTTGCTAACTAGAAATTACTAAGCACATATACCGAACAATTGTGTTAGTCCAAAATGTAGATTCTGGGATAAATATCCAGAAACAATTGACCATCGTGTATTAGGTTGCCCTGTATTGGCACCCATTTAATATAAAACACCGCACGACACAGTGGGCTAAAATCTGCACTGGAAAATCTGCAACACTTACGGAAAGGAAAATGCAAGAAATTGCTATGCACACCAGCCAGACCCGGTTAAGGAGATAGGACCTGTAACAATGTTATGGGACTTTGCAATACACACAGAGAGAACAATCAAAGCTAATCGCCCTGACATCGTGATCAGAGACCGCAAAGAGAAAATGTGCCTCTTTATTGACATGGCAGTCCCTACAGACTGCAATATATCTTTGAAAATCTTCAAAAAATATCGAAATACAAGGATCTTGAAATCGAAATTTCAAAATTATGGCGCATGTGGGCATTAACAATTCCAGTAGTAGTTGGAGCCCTCGGATTGATTGGAAAAAGATCTCAAGAGATTCATTGAGGGAATCCCTGGTAGTCCATGCCTTAAAGAAATATAGACCAAACCTTACGAAGGTCTTTATCTAGGTAAAATATGTTTTTTTTCCTTAAAAAAATGCTCAGTGGAATATCTTATGATGCTATTCCTAACCTTAGGTCTCTGGTTGGGACCCGGAAAGAAATGAGTATATACCAGAAATCAAAGCAAATAATAATAATAAAAGACAAAAACAAAAATACTTGTTTATATACACGGTTCGTTGTCCTGGAATTAGCGATCAGTCAGTTATGTGCCATGCGTGATACACGCCTCGGCGATCATGTATCTCTCGATACATAACTGACGAGGCAGATTTTTTCCCGCAATAGCTTGCCATTTCTTTCTGCGGCAGACCAGTTGGCATCCAAGGCTATAGAACCAATATTACCAATTTACCAATAGCTGGATGGGAAGAAGAAGAGGATTCATACCTTCCCAAGGGTATTAGCACGTAAATGAATGTAATGGATTCGACTGGAATCCGAACTCGGTTCTCCGATTTCTACATCCCAGCCGCTATCCATTACTCCACCGTGTTGATTTTGAATCATACGTGGGGAGATTAATATGTGATGATAATTAAATACTAGGCCATTCGAGAAGGCATATTTATCTATACGTTTCTAAACTCACATCTGTGTCTATTGTACACATTTATATAAAAATATGTTTATATACGATGATATATATACATATTTTATACTATATATGAGTGACTCAATATCCCTGGGTACTTAAAGCAGACCGCTCGATTTATAGCAAACATGACAACAAATGAACACATAAGTAGATTTATTTCTATGAACCTAAAATAATTTTCCCTGAAAGTTCAACTAACTTTCTTCCGTTTCTCTCTTTTGAGAGTTTTGTTCATAAACCCTTCGGGAAATGTCCATTTTTCTGTCAAAAGTTTGAATACGTCGAATCACCAATTATTTCCTAGCTAAGAGGTCTCATCATTTTAATGTTGAAATATCCAGATCTAACTGTAAGTTCTATTCTAATAGTTTCTTTACTCTGACCTCTCACCTCTGGAAGTCTTTCCCGATTTTTTGCTTATCTGCTACCTACAATCTTTACATATTTAAATGCAACCTCAATCATCATGTTGTATTCCGGAAGTCTGTTCTTTTATTGTCCTTTCTCTTCACAAAAGTCTTCTCATTCTCTCCCACTCCCAGTAATTTTAGCGTCTTAATGGAATAATCGCTTTTCTTGCGGTGAATTGATTATATATATATATATATATATATATATATATATATATATATATATATATATATATATATATATATATAGTTTTAAGATGTACTACATTTATGGGATAAAGTGCTCAGTATCAGAGATAGAGTGTATGTAAATATAAAAGTGAACACTGAAGTCAAGTTTCATGCTAGACGAAATCGTCAGGCGGCCTGACGATTGCGTCTAGCATGAAACAGCCTGTCGCCTCTGAGTGTATGTATATGTATATATGTAATTTTCCTTCATTTTTTAAACATTTTTCTTTTGTTTATTATATTTTAGAGAAATTGAAGAAAACAATAAAAGTTTCAAAGTTTTTTCGAAAAAAAAAAAAAAGAAAAAAAGAAAAAAAAACACGCAAAGAATATTCAACAGTATAAATAATAAGAGTAGATAGGCTTGTTTATCGTCCGGTTCACACGCCTCCCTGTTTGGGGTTATTTATGGTGATGACCTCTTGATCTCTCTCTCTCTCTTACACACACACGCACTTATAAAAATATATATATTTAATTTATTTGTTTTGGATATTTTTTCTTTTGTGCTAAGTTATAGTGATCGGAATATTATTTATTAAATTTAGGTTAGATGATTTTATTTACTCTTTTTTTTATCATGATGTGGTTGTAGGTAGCGTTGTAGAATTTTGATTTCATGTCCGTATCTTGTCCTGGAATTGTCATGTAATTATCCCAATAATTTTCTCTAAGCAAAGTTTATATTATTTCGAGATGTTGCAAACTGTTTCTCTTCTTTTTTATTTTGGATGTGTATTTGTTTGGGTTTTTGAGATGCTATATCTGCTCTGAGTGGAGAGTGCTATTTCCTTTCATGTTGCTGTTTTGCGTGATTAGCTTTATATATATATATATATTTCTCGTGATAAGTGACTAGTAGCACTTGGTTTGAAGATCGGATTGAGACGCGAACTTAAATGTCATCATGTTGTATATATATATTTTTACCGTATTTTTTCCGTATTGTGTGCAAATATAAACGCTCTAACTCCGAAAATGTGCACTATTTTCCAATAAATATAGTAATTGTTTCAGCAATATATAGATATATAAAAATTTTCGAGTATTACTGATTGAGTAGTTTAATTGTTGCTGATTTAATCAAACATCTTCTACTTGCATTATTTACGATATTCGGACACTTATCTTCATCTTCATTAATATATTCCCAACGTTTTGGCCGTTGTACGCTCCGGCCTTCTTCAGGAGACTGGAATTTCAAACCGGACCCTTTATTTCGGGGGAAGGGGTGTAGATTGCTCTAGTTCCACGTGCCATGCCTCTTCCGAATGTCTCGGTTATTTCTCTTTAACTCAACTCTCCAAGTTTTGGTCCACCTGAACTCACAACTCTTTGGGTCTAGTCACTGGATCTAATCAACGTTTTATCCACTGGGCCACGTGTCCTTGGGGACATCTGTGGATGAATTTTTGGGACTTACAAACCTAATGTCTTAGCAACCAGAAAAATCTCCTGAGTCGACCAAGCATAGAAATGTATACAATATGGGAACCGATAATGAGGAGTGCTAGAGAAAATCAATAAAAAAATTGCAATATAAGCTCTACTAAAAAAATAAAAATAATAAGAAAAATTGCAATATGAGCACTGGTAATAAAGGTATCTTGCCCGTCCAATCATTTTGGGGTCAAATACAATTCTTGTATATCATAACAAACTCAGTAACTGATTAGATTTTGCTTGAAAATGCTTCAAGACAAACAAATGGTATATCTTGGCTTTTGATGACCTCTGAGGACTACTAATTACCTTTGAGCTCAACCTCATATAACCTGTGTTAGAATGGGCTGTCCTGAGAGTTTAAATACCAAATATTAGGTTAATCATTTATATCGTTTTAATGTTAAAGAAGAACGAACACACAAACAGAAGCTTCCAGTTTACTTACATATCTTATACGAATCCATGTATATCTATCTATCTATGTATACATTTTAATCAGTATCACCCCAAGCATATCGATAAAGTTATTGTCACGCAAGGGGTTACAGGGTGTGTAGGAATTAGGGAGAGAACCATTAGTCATCAGGAGGACAATAGATAGCGATTGACATTACATTTAAATTTTTCCGATTAAAATTGGTTGGAAAGCATCGATCCAGAAGGATATCCACAAACGAGAAGTGCGAGATAAGAAACTGTTGGCATAGAAGTTACGGTTACGTCTAGCTATCTCAATGTAAATTTATGACACACACACAGATATATATATATATATATATATATATATATATATGGATGGAGAGTGAGATAGATAGAGAGAGAGAGAGAGAGAGAGAGGTTTACAACTGAATATAAGATACTGTACTAAAACTGGAATTATATATATATATATATATATATATATATATATATATATATATATATATATACTAGCAGCATGGCCCAGCGTTTCCCGTGCTTGATTCAAAAATCGTACGGCTCATACAGCAATCGCTATCACTTGACATTTTTGCCCTTCCTTGCCTTTAAAGGAGTGCCCTTTGCCGTGCTGATGTTGCTATATGCCATACTTCTTGCATATCTCACACTGCGATTTTTTTCTAAGCTCTATACTAAACATTAAATCTGTTACGAAAAAAGAACTAAACAAAATGAACACAAAACGATCAGCTTTAAAAAAAAGACTCGTAACTGGAAAAACCGAATGAAAAAAGAATGTTAACAATAAATACTTTTTCACACAAAACCCAGTTCTGCGGAATCAGAATCAACGTTGAGTTTAAGCAAGCGAATGAGCCAATTGGAGTAAAGTGCCATGCAGATTTAAATTTTTCCCACTTGTGACGAATGCAGACTTCGATTTTTTTTGCATGCTAGCATGCTAGTTAACATTCGTGTCAGTCAGCTGTTGGTTCTCACGCTGGCCAATAGAATCTTCCTGCCTATTCGTGGCAGCCAGCTATAGGCTCTCATTCTGGCCAGTAGAAAATGGCCGCAAACTATATGAAAACTGCTGTAGAAGCATGAAAAAATCGATTATTTCCACTATCGATGGGAGTTGTGAAATGCAAAGTCGGTCTTGGCCTTCCCGCTTAACTTAGAGCATGTGCATGTAAATTTTGGTGCAAATCCGTCGAAGATTGCGGCCGTGCATTCGTCACACACACATCCTGCCTTATATATATATATATATATATATATATATATATATATATATATATATATATATGTTAGAATATTACACCAAAAACATGTCAAAATTGCAATCATATTTCGATGCGTATCAATGCACCTCATCAGGTTTAAACGATTTATTTAGATCTAAAAGCAAATTATATATCCTCTTTTTATGAAAAAAAAATGGAATTGTACTCTATTCGTTCTTACCCTACCTGGGTAATATATATATATATATATATATATATATATATATATATATATATATATATATGCAAGAGGATAATGATCAAAAAAAACGAAAAAAAGATTTGTAGTTAAAACTTGAAGAGAGAATATTTTAGAATTCCTTTATATATATATATATATATATATATATATATGTGTGTGTGTGTGTGTGTGTGTGTGTGAATATATATATTCAGAAATATATATATATATATATATATATATATATATGTTCAGAAATCATTCCATATTACAAACACACACATGCATACATACATACATGTATATGGGTGTTTGTAATATGGAATGACTTCTGAACATTTTTGTGGATTTTTCTTTGGCATAAGTCATTTGATGTCAAGTGGAAATATGTAAAGAAACTGGTGTCCGCCTAAATGTACCATTTATATTATATGATTCTGCATCACACAAAGGCTCTAGTATCATGCAATTTTGACGTAAGCACGTCAAACAGCATATTCCTTGACAAGTTTCCTCACAGTAACAAACAATATAATCGCCACCACATACACTGACTGACACACGTAAACACACACACATGCAAATCAATACACATACACGCACACACAAACACAACATGGTTATATATATATATTTACGTCTTTACGTATGATTAACCTACTAACTCCCTTAAACAAATAGAACTTGTCATATCTGGCTACAAACAAGATACATTTGTCGCTGTCATATTCTCCACAATCGTCAATGATGCCATGTATATATGTCAGTTTATCGAAAAAATAACCCAACCAACTCCACACTCTGGCCTAATTTTAGTATTTAGGGCAGATCTGACATTGGTTAATTCAGACATCCCCATGAGTCTATTTTTAATTTCTGACCATCTTCCCTTCTCCCGCTTTAACTTTAGGAAAAGAGGTAACGATTTGCTTTTAAATTTCTTTCAGAAATCATTTTTATAACAAGTTACCTGCCATCGCTTGAGGAAGTACAATCATAATATTGAAACACGAAAGGTTTTGTGTAGCGATTTAAAATGTTTTTATTATAAGAGATTATAATAAAAAAATATTTTCCTCTGCTTTGTATTGAGCAATTTTTTAAAAAGTAAATGCGTTAAAATGCTGATTTTAATCCATTTATTCTTTCTCTCATTTGGATATATATATATATATATATATATATATATATATATATATATATATATAGTGCTGGTGTTAATAAACAAAGTGCTTGATATATATATATATATATATATATATATAAAGAAAGAAATTAATAAAAAGTGTACAAAAATAATGTGATGCGTTTCGTGTACAGGTGTACATTGATGTTCATGTCACTACGCATGCGCAGGAATGAAAGTAATGAATGAAATTTAAAAAAAAAATATGTGCTTGGGCATATAGTCTAGCTATATATATATATATATATATATATATATATATATATATATATATATATATATATATAAATAGTGATACTCGCTTGAAAAAACCTCGGACTTGCAGTAGAACAAGTCGGTATCCGAGAAAAATTGGGAATAAAAAAAGAAAGAACCAAGAACATTAAACCAAGGCGAAAACAATTGTCCAGTGTTCAAGCTCCATGTACAAAGAAAAAAAAAAACACAAAATGAGTAAAAACACAACCTCGTAAAGTGGTGCTCAATACACTAAGTAAAAGCAAAACCTAAGATAATCCTAAGGAGCCGTAAAACCTAGATAGGTTTGCCTAGCTCCTTAGGATTATCTTACACACACACACACACACACACACACACACACACACACACACACACACACACACACACACACACACACACACACACACACATCGCACATATAGTGCTGGTGTTAATAAAACAGTGCTTGCTCGTTTCGTGTAGTTGAAATGTTATAAAATAACATAAATAAATTTCATCATCTTCATATATATATATATATATATATATATATATATATATATATATATATATATCTCTGTGTGTGTGTATCTATGTGTTTGTGCGTGTGTGTATGCATTGACGTTTCTATATCTTCCGTTCGAAGTAATTTGTTTTCCAATGTTTTTCTTCTGGTAATCAAAGCTCTATTTCATCGACATTTTGAAATCGTTATTTCCCTCATCTACGGCTAATAAGCTGTAAGATAACGATATACACAGATTTTCTTACATATGTTGTTTTATTTATTATTATCAGTTGATAGTATGGTAAGCTAAAACCAATTACCCCCTAGCGCCTTACATGCTTTGGACATGAGTTCTGAAGTGAAATGAAAAAATAGCTAAAATAAAATAAAATATATATATTAGCTCTTTTTCTCGCGACTAATATAAATAAACTGGTTCGCCAACAATTAAGCATTAGGACAGAAAAAGAAAATTTAATAATTTATTGTCATACAAAATGCTTTTTGAGTTTCCGAAATAGATTTCCTTTTGTCGTTCTCTTTGGTATGTAAAAGTTAGCAGATTCTCCACGCTGTTAACTAGCAATTTTCCAAGCGCAACTTAGATGTGGCACAAGTATGGGGCACCCAGTGAGGATCAAACTTACTACTCAGTCGTAATTTTTTTAGCGAGACAAGCTTGCTAACCATTACACCGCTTTGAGGTGCTCCACGCAGTTAACTATTATATAATTGCTAAAAGAGTTTGTATTTACTTGACCCCGCACTGAGTCGGGTTGTGACATTAGGTCGGTTTTTAACGTGAGGACCCGAGTGTCTTCATTCGGGCCACTAGTCTTAGCTGCTCATAGCTTGTCCAAGCTAGCCAGTGCTGGTCTAAGCTAGTCATAGATCGTCTTGGTTGGTCATAGCTGGTCCAAGCTGGTCAGAGCCAGTTCAATCTAGTCATAGCCATGATACTACCAGCGCAGGGACGGATCCCTGTGTCCGGTAAGTATCACGGTGTTACAAGCTACTCGAGAGAGCAGTTCACTAATTGCTAAAAGACTTAAGTGGAATATTTAGAAACACCTTCGTGCCAATTTTTAAACCTAAATATTGCCTTTTTAATATGGTCTTGCTCTAATTTGATCTCTGTCTACCTAATTGATTCTCGTGAAAACCAAACCTATCTCTATCGTTTTTACTATCGGTTCGCGTACGAAGATTGGTTTATGTAACATAGAAATGTGTTTGCTTTCTGTGTGAAATTGGCCTCCACAGTCGCCAGATCCCATTCCTACAGAGCACCATTCGGATTTGGTGAAAAGAGAGATTCGAATTTTGGATTTGCAACCAACAAATCTATAAGAATTGCAGGATGTCATAATAACAGAATGTACTCAAATTTCGAAAGAATGCTTCCAGAACATCGCTGTGGCTTACGGTCTTATCACATTGAAAACTAGGTTCGCGTACGATCACCGAAGTTAAGCAACGTTGAGCTTGATCAGTACCTAGATGGGTGACCGGTTGGGAATAGCAGTTGCAGTCAGCTTGTATATGCGGGTTGTGCAATGGATAACGCCTCGGATTTGAAATCGGAGAGCCGAGATCCAATTTCAGTCGGTGTCTTTATATTCACTTACACGCAAATACTTTTGGGAAAGGTATGAATCCACTACTACTCTCCCTGGCTATGGGTTAATTAGTAGAACGTTTATCAATAAATCATTACTATAGGTACCTCCAATAATTCGCTAAAACCAGTATTGTATGATGATAAAAGGCCCCGAAAATGTTTGTGTTATTATTAAGAGGAAAGAACAAAATATTTTTTAATTATTTTAAAAAAATATTTTTTCTCCTTTCTGACACGTTTTAAATTTGGGTAAGAAATCTCGTTTTTCTTTTGTTAACTTTGTAAGACTTGTGGTAATGGACATTTTGGTGTAGCAGTTTCTGGTGAAAAACATTAATTTGGAAATTCTTGCAAAAATCAAATAATTGTCTGATTTTAATGAAACTTTCAGGACTTATTCAAAAGTGAATGAATTTACTTTTGCAATTTTTATTTTTAGAAAATCTTGGTAAAAATATTTTTTACATCTGTTACACCCACCGTAACTTAATTTCATAAAATTTTCTAGAATTTCAAATGGTACGTAAATTGTTTTATATTGCTAATAAGCAGGACTCCTTGGAGAAAATAAATTATCAATTTTTTTCACAACTACTCCGGACTTTATAAAAATCTCCTCCAAATCGTAAAATAAAAACTGCAATAAAATTATCTAATTATCTAATTAGATAGACTTTTATTTGCTTTTATAAATAATAACCATTAAGGATATTACTGTCTGAAGAAAAAAAATTGATGAATAATGAATTTTTAGAAGAATTGTTTTCATTTTTCTTTAAGTTTAAAAAATGTTTTAAAATTCCTCCAAACAGAGTACAAGGTACGGTTTTTAAGCTATTAATTGAAGACTATGTTTACTAGGCGAAAATTAAAAGCTTAATACAAATCATACTCCCAAAACTTTTTACCATAATTAAACATATTTTTTGTTCATCAAAATATATTTTTTTTTAGTATGGTGTATCTTAAGTGATATTATGGTTAAAAGGTCACGTGTTTCAAGGCTTGTCTTCCGTAGGGAAAGCTCCCTGACCTATAAAGGTCTTCAGCAGCGGGCAGTTCTTTATTTCATTTATTAAACTGTTAACAGATAATAATTTTATTCATCATATCTCTTATTAAATTAAAATTTGAATTATTGAGATAATATTAATAGAATTAATATATCTCAGTTATCAATGTAAAAATGTAATAACTGAGAGGGAGATAATTTAATTATTAATATAATAATTAATAATTTTATTAGTTATTATATCTCAGTTATTAAATTAAAAATGTAATTACTGATAATATAGTAAAATTATTTATCATGTTATCTTAGATAAATACCTTTACAGAGGTAACTGAATAATTTAAGAATTTATAGTATTTTAAATTATTATAAGAAAATATTTTCAAAATTACCTAAAAAAATCAGTAAAATATTAGATAATTGCTTAAAATATGTTAATTTTTAGACATTACGTCAAAACAGATTAATTTAACTTTAAATTTGCTAATTTTATGAAAGTAACTTTTCAAAAATATATATTTTATTTTAGGTGGATTTTTTAAAACATGAAGTTAGTTTTAAAAATGGCCGTTTCGATTGGTTTTTTAGAAGAATCGATTAAAACTCATAATAATTTCTATTTGAAATACACTACAGTGTTTTGTTTTCTGGAATTAGAAAATGTAATCCTTTTGCTTTCAATTGAAGCTGGGGGAAAGCTTCAAAAATGATTTTTCATTCATGAAAAATATATTTAAACCTTAGGTATACCGAATTTTTTTAGGTATCTACATTACTATCTCCAAAAATTTTTCCTAAAAATATCTCTCGCCCAAACCAAAACTATGTATACTTTCAAAAGGTGCAACGTGCTGGGTTTTCATCCCCAGATAGATAAGGATAAAAAAAAAATTCATCTCTCTTAACAGTAGTAAGATTCGAACGCAGTTCTCATGGTCAGAAAGGGAAGGTTTTAACCGCTGGGTTAAGCGCACATTCCAAATCGGCACCCAATAAACGTGTTCGTTTATTTCTATTTAAATATTTATTCTTATTTCTTTATTTTTTTTCTTTCGTCTAAAGTAAAAGTTTTTTCCATCAAGTAATTTATTAAGTGTCTCTGTTGCATATGTGTTTATATTTCATGGGCCCCACACTGAGGACCAAAAGTTTATAAAAAACGTTTCGAATCAAGGTTCTGGTCACACTTGGGTGTTTGCCAACGGAATTGACAAGTCTCACGATTACAAAACACGTGCAAGTTTATGTGAAGGCAAAATTCCCTTCTTCTTCTTCTTCTTCTTGTTCTTCTTGTTCTTCTTCTTCTTCTTCTTCTTTTCCGACAACCGCCCTTCCCTTGACTCGCCTTTTAACCTTGTACGTCCCGTTTAAACTTCAACACTTGCGGACGCCCTTTACAAAACGACTCTTGTTCTGCGACGGGGCCTCGTTCGTACCTCTGCTTACCGGGAAAAGAATTTAAATGGATAAACTCAGACG
>CAHIKZ030001668.1:3810000-3872500 GCA_903632075.3 Acanthosepion pharaonis | reverse complement strand
AATTTTGCGTTTTTATTTTCTATTATTGTTTTTAAGACAGACTAATATCAGTAATGGAATTACTTAAGATTTAGTCAAATTTGAGAACAGTTGTACTTTGGAAACTATACCAGCCCAAATAATTGTACTGACTAAGCTTAGCTTACTTCAACAGAAAAATAAACGTGTGGTGTATGCAGTTAGTATCGAATTAAACACAGAGCAATAATGGTGTGCGAGGCAAGCTCTCTCTCCCGATTACTCTTCAGTGAGATTCCTACTCTCAAGTGCATAAGGATATTAGCAGCGAGAGAGAAAAAAATTATGGAGACTATTTCATTTCCAAAGTACAAAGTGAATGCTCAGCATAGAATTCAAAGAACAAACTCATGTTTGAATTAAAGTGGGGAAAAAAGTAGTCAAGAAGGCCGCCATACAGTTGACACAGGTGGCCCAATGCTCGTTCAAAGTTTAAGATTTCAGTGCAGAAGGGATGCTGGCTAAAATTTCGTGTTCAAGTCTAAGAAGAAAAAATAGGAATTTCGAATAATGTTTTTCTAGGCAGGCATGCCGAATTCTGTAGGAAAATCGAGATTCCTATGAGTAAGTGAAAATGGAACAAGAAGAGATGCGGAAACTGTAAAAAGATATCCCAATTCTTTCTTTCTTTCTTTCTTTCTTTTTCTGTGCGTTATCTATCTATCTATCTATCTATCTATCTATCTTATTCAATACACGTTTGCCTATGCCTGTTTATGCTTTCACTAAATTCGCTTAAATCAATGAACCATTATATATATATATATATATATATACAGGATGCCATGAATAAATTATCATCTAATTAACGCAAAAATGAAAATAACACTGACATCTCATTTTAATAGATATATTTACTAAAATGATACAAAAATATCTTGAAATACTAAAGTATGTGTGTTTAATTGAGTTCTGATGGAGCTGTGATCGGATAGGTGCAACGTAAGTCGTCTGGATAAGCATGTAGTTGTGTGATCGACGAAATTATTGATGAGTTCGGTTTTGATCAGAATCATAGTTCCCTAAGTCGCATTTAAACAGAAAATTAAACATCGTTATAACTCTAGATAGATACACGCAACTCATAAATCCAGTTAAAAAACCCCCCCTAAAACTCACCCTTGATAATGGCTAAAATATAGTGGAAAGCGCTCGGAATTGGGCAGGTTCAACACGGACACTTGTTCAAACATGAGAAAAATTAAAGAAAAAGCTTAATCACTGTACCTTGTCTGTCGTCTTCTATGAAACACACACACACACACACACACACACACACACACACACACACACACACATATATATATATATATATATATATATATATATATATATATATATGAGAGTAATACGTAGATATTAATTGAAATTTAAAGGGTATAATGTTCGTTCAAAATCAAATAATGATGTAGGTTATAAAAACTGGGAAGGTCATATTAACATGTAAATTAGTCAAATTTGTTCATGTACATAGGACAGTGTATTATGAAATATGTGATACAATGGCTTAGTTTTTTTTGGGGAAATGCCGTGATTCATCAAGACGTAGGATATCATAACTCTCTAGAAATTCCCTTTCTTTATTTTTCTGTTAACTGCAGGACTTCTTGCGAAAATAGTGGAATGGTTTTCCATTGTGTACTCCAGGTTTTGAATACAGTGTACTACTTTTCTTAGGGCAGCTACCATCCAAGGCTAGAGAACTCTGACTATGCTATTTATTCCATAGCTGGTAGTTGAGAAACAAAGACATGGATCCACAGGTTTTCCAAAGTTAATGCAAAACTGAATGCAACTGACTAGACCGGAATTTGAACCGGTCTCAGCATCTCCACTATATTCCCCGATAACCGTTACACTTCCCGCAAATCTATTCTTTGTTTATAAAAGTTTGATTAAAGGCTGTAGACAAGGAAGTTCGTCTTCCTGAACTTTTAGTAAACGTTTCTAGTCTTTGTATTAGGTCATCCCATAAGTTCTGTCCGAATTTTAACTCTTTGTTAAAATGAACGAAATTTAAAGAGTATTTTATAATGTCTAATGGAGCTGAACGTTATTTTTATGTTTAGATGCATGTAAACTGTTCAAAGTTTATTTGAGAAAACAATAAAATTAAATTTTGTTTGATTAAAACCCTGCTAACATGGAAGTACCCAAGAATCATTTGAGGCACATAATGCTTTATGAGTTCAAGAAAGGAAACTCAGCAGCAGAAGCGGCTAGAAACATTCACTTAGTTTATGGAGAGGAATGTGTGAATGAAAGAACTTGCAGAAGATGGTTTGGAAAATTCAGAGGTGGAGATTTCACCCTTGAAGATGAAGATCGAACCGGACGTCCAGTTGATTTTGATGAAAAGCTTCTTGAAGAAAATCATGCTTTATCAGTTGAGGAATTGGCAGTGGTTCTCAGTTCAAATCCTACAACTGTTCATCATCATCTTCAACAACTTGGAAAAGTTCCTAAACTTCGAAAATGGGTGCCTAATGAATTGTCTGAAAACAACCTCAATTCCCGAGTTGACATCTGCTCTTCTCTCCATTCTCGTCAACTTGTTTCACCTTTTGTGGATAGACTTGTGACTGACGACGAAAAATGGATCTTTTATCGAAATGTTAAGCGCCGTAGACAGTGGCTTGGTAAAGGGGAAGGACCCAAGCCACAGCCGAGAAGGGAACTTCATGGGAAAAAGGTTCTTCTTTCAATCTGGTTGGATCGCCAAGGAATAATCCACTTTGAATTCTTACCGCCTAATGCAACAATTAATGCTCAAATATACTGTCAGCAATTAGAGCGTTTGAACCAAGCTTTGAGGAAAAAAAGACCTGCTCTAGTGAATCGAAAAGAGGTGATGTTTCATCAGGACAATGTGCGACCCTACACAGCAAGAATCACGTCACGTCATGTATTGGGTGTATTTCGGCAGCAGTTCATTTATGATGCATTGGTTGAATTACAACGAAAGTAATATGATGAATATCTCTCTAATAGTTTGTCAAGCTACACATAAATTGGTTGCACAAACACTATATTATCGCACCAGGCTAAGTTGCCATTTTACCGATAATTCTTCAAGTAATCAGATAAATACTTATCAATGATTCAAAAATACTTCCAAATAAACTGTAAAAAATGTCTACAAATAGTCGAAGGCATAATGAGAAAACAGACATCCCAAATAAAAAAAAGTTGAATTTAGATACACGGACACTAAATATATGAAATAAGTAAACGAATTAAAATTAAACGATATGGCACTGCAAAACGACGCGTGAAAACGCGATACTTGAAAAATCTTAAACGACAAGACGCTCGAACAGCATACCCCTAGACACAAGATTATCACCCTCCTATATATATATATATATATTATGCATTGGGGCTGCAAGAATGCACTAAGTATTTTAACAGTGTTATCATTAATATAATAGTGGTTCTGGGATTCATTTAATTTGTTTTGGACGGACGTTTTGTTTTCATTACTGTTGACCTATTTTTGCACATACACATACACACATACATAATGATAATAATAGCAAATCTGCTACACAGTTTATATATGTATATGTATATATATATGTGTATGTACATATATATATATATATATATATATATATATATATATATATATTCTTATATATGTGTGTATATATATATATATATATATATATATATGCATACATAAATATGAGAGACAGAGAAAGGTAAAATAAAATGGAGAAAAAAAAACACTGAAAAAAACGCAAGAAACGATATATAGTAAACATTTGTTATTCTGGCGCAAAGCCATAAATATTCTGTATTTAATAAGATCAAACCAAGCTTTCTGTGAGATGATCATGTTAACCAATTTAAAAAAAATAGCACCGATCATGTCTTTATCGCTAATTCCCTTTCTTTATTGACATGGCTTCTTTGCAAAAATAGTGGTTTCTTTTGCCTTCTTCAAGATTTGGAGTTCAGAGTTTAATTTCCCTTAGAATCTTTGTCATACAAGGCTAGTGAAAAATCTTGAAGTGACGGATCGATGCTTTTGCCAAAAGAATATTGCTCTGGTAACCATTGCGCTCCGTGTATATCACTACAGTACGAATTGAAAATGGAATTGATAGACAGATGTAAAAATATAGTTGATAAAACCAGAAAGAGAAAGCGGGATCTATCTATCTATCTATCTATCTATCTATCTATCTATCTATATATATATATATAGAGAGAGAGAGAGAGAGAGAGAGAGAGAGAGAGAGAGAGAGAGAGAGAGAGAGAGTCAAAGAAAGGAAAAGAAATAGAGAAGAGAAAATAGAGAAGCACTAAGGAAAGAACGTGAGAGAGAAAGGGAAAGGGAGAAGAGAGTTAGAAGAAAAGAGAGAGATGAATAGAAGCAAAAGAGAAAGCAGGATAGCAAAGAAAGACGACTGCTTAAAATAAAAAAAAGACCCGAATCAAAACGGATTTACAACTGATAAAAGAGTGAGAAGGTTAAACGAGAGAGTGAGAGTGAGAGAAGTTAAAAAAAGAAAAGAAAAGAAGTCCCCCTGAAATATGAGACTGAAGTGAAAGGGTTAGAAGTTAGTAGGGAACAAGGCAGGAAATGGGGGGTACTGGGACTATTGACATTAAATGCGAATTAGATGAGCGAGAACGCGATGAGTGAGTAATGAGATCGTATTTCAGTTCCATATTCAGAGCAGACAAGACAGTGTTGGCGAAAGGTCATATTGTCAGCCAAATGTGAGCTGCTGGCCTTGGAAACCTTCTCTCGTCGACCACCAATCAATGTTCAACTCTATCCCCCAGGTCGTCGATTTTTTTTCACTGATTATACGTATTTTTTTTTATATCACGTTATTAATTTATATAAAAAAATAGTTTTATTTCCCCTGCACGATTTTGTATTATTCTTAATTGCGATAAGTAAGAAAAACATAACTGGGGTGTGTGAATAAGCGCTACAACCGGGCAAGAAGCGCTTCCCAAAACAAAAACATAGGTACATAAATATCCACACACACACACACACACACACACACACACACACACACACACACACACACACACATATATATATAATATTTTTATTATAATAAATTGCAATAAAAACATTTTACATCGCTGCACAAAATATTTCATGTTTCAGTACCAAGATGGTACTTCTTCAGGCGATGGTAGATAACTTGTGATAAAATAATTTATTATGGAAATTTGAAAAAAAGAATCTTTATATCTCATTTGAATATATATATATATATATATATATATATATATATATATATATATATATATAGGAGGTATCAAAATATTTTTACAAAATTTTGGGGCGGCTTCCTCACCTCAAAACAGGGACAAAATTCCATATAAACACATGTCCATAAATCCTTCGTTCTGAGTTTACGGTAAATGGCGCTAGGTTGCTTTGTAGATTAGGTTACATTTGTCATTCGTGTATATTTGTGGCTAGTCTGTATTCAACGCTTAACGTGTGTAGTAGTGAGTTAATTGGGAAGTGTTCCGTTGAACAATGGCAGGATATTCATATCGTTTGTAGGCAGATATGATTTTCGCATACGGCCTTGCGAATTGTAATAAAAGTATCAAAACCAAGACTTTGGAAGAATTTGAAGGGCGAATAAAAGAAGTTATGTCTTTCATACCACAAGAGTTCCCGGTGAAATCAGTTGACGCCATTCGTCTGCGGCTCCAAAAGCTAGGAGAGAAATCTGCTGCGCATGTCGACTTTTAAATAAAACCTCATGCTAAACACTTTCCTCTCACATCCATTTCTTGTAAAAAGTATAGTTTGCAGGGACAGTAAAACACTAACATAAAAAGTTGTATAAAATAAATTAAATAAAAATTAAAAAAATTAAAATACTCCCATCATGCAACAAAAACTGTTCCAACCGAAAGTACAGACATATCACCAAAAGACGTTAAATTCAACCTCTTCACCACGAACCTTGATACGGCCAACACGTGTCCATCTTCTCTATGTGATATGGCTTGTAATAGTGTAATTCTCCCTTTTATCACATGTACCATAAAACAATTGTAACCTAAAAATACAAGCGCCAACACACACGAAAAATATAAAAAATTGGGTTAAATTAACATACAATTTACCATGCTTTTTCTGTTATTTCTGTACGCTTTATTTCCTGTCAAGTATGGTTTTCATCTCCGTGAACACAAGGCTAATTTCTGCTGCATTGATGTGAGTGAACCTCCACAACATTTTGGCGACCACCGACGTGCATAACAAAAACAACCTATTCACCCACATCATTTGTTGACTCTCAACGTGTATTAAAAAATAACTTCATCATTCATTTTGGTGACCAACTTTGAAAAAAACAACAACAAAAAAAAACAACACTATTTGTGTGGTGTCCAACGACGTACAAAAAAAAGAAGAAAACATTCACCACGCCCTAAAAAGAAATGAACGACATGAAAAGAAATCATACCACGTGGCGACATCAAAAACAATTCTCGTCCACACAGCGCTGATAACCAATGCGTCTGCCAATAAAATTAAACCAAGCGAAGGTGTAAAAACAAATAAGCATTTCTACTTTTATCCACATAATTTTTTATTTGCATACACTCAACATGGAAAGAGACAGCGTAATTTTCGTTAAAATTCCAGACTTTATGAAATTACCTTCAAATGGCTGATTCGCAAAATGTAAAATGTTTACCAATATGTATAACCTTATAGAATCCACCAAAACAAACGGAATAATAGTGCGCCCGCATAAAAATTAATATAATGGCTAAAAAACAACAAAATACGAATTGGATAAACGCCCTACAAATTGGAATGAAAAATGTACCTATAACTGTCAATGGAATCCAATTACAGCTCCACGAAACCACGAATAGAACCTACCGCTACCACAAATAAAGAAAATATTAAGCAATTTTCTGAAGGATTACTAAGTTGAACATAACACTCCTTTATGAAGGACCGTTACACTCAGCTAAGAAATCCTCCGTACTCTCGACACTACACCAAACATGCAAATACTTTACAGAAGAAAATTCCTAAAAACACAAAAACAAAAGAACCTCACAGTCGTTACTGAAAAAAAAAAGAGAAAAAGGACAGCAATAAACAAAAACAAAAATTACAAAACAAAAAAAACAACAAAACCCCCCAAAAGTGCTGAACACACTTTAAAGCAACCACCTCAACAAATACAATCATAAAACCCCACAACGACACGCCTCGGAAGGAGAGTTTATAAAAAAACGAAAAAGCAATGACTATTTTATTTTAAATAGGCATCCATCATTACCGATTACCTTCATTAAATTGGTGTGGATGTCATGTAGGGAGTTTATTTTGATAAATAAATAAAAACAATAAATAAAATAATAATGAAAATTATAAATAAAATAAAGTAATGACATAAAAGAACATTATATAAAATAAATTAAATAAAAATTAAAAATAATAAAAATACTCTCAGCATGCAACAAAAACTGTTCCTACCGCAAAGACATTAAATTCGGCCTCTTCATCATGAACCTTGATACAGCCAACACGTGTCCAACCAAAACATTAACCTGAAAACAAATTTATGCTTTTAAATAACCTCATCAGATCAAGACTTTCATATAGATGCATGCATGGCGCAAAACACGTTCAGTAATATTTAAAACTGTCAGCTTTTTAAAGATCAATGGTTAAAAACGGCTTTGAGCGAATAAAGTGCTTCCTAGTTACCAGTTGACGCCAAACCCGTTCGGAAATATCTAAATTGTCTACTGTATACAAATGTTTGAAAACGGATTTGGGCGAGTGAACCTATAGCTCTTGGTGAAGATCGCAGAATCTCAAAAAACTGTAACAGAAACAACATCACTTGAAGACTTTCAACAACAAAAATAAATATCACATGTAACTCAAAGAGAAAATAATGGCATAATCAAGATATTGACATTCTACACTACTTCATATAAAAAGTTAGGAAGTAAACCCCCATCAATACTGGAAAGAGCAATGGCAGCTATTGGAGTTGAGAAAACTATTTTTCTGAAAAAATGTTTTAAGAGAAAGATTTTATAAATTTCAACCGACAGTAGTACAAGCTTCTCGGTTAAGGGATGCTGAATCTTTCCTTATAAGGAGACAAATAATATTACCATTACTTTTAGAGATGAGGAGAACAGATACTACATCCAGTATTTACTTACCAACCCACCTGTTTTAGAAACAATTTAGTGATTAAAATAACAAATACTTATTTAATAAAAATGCAATACTGTTTTTTGTACGTATTATCTTTAAGTTTATATATATATATATATATATATATATATATATATATATATATATATGTATGTATGTATGTATGTATTTCATTCTGGTAAGATATAATGTACATTAATAGCGCTGTATATATAAACAGAGTAGGGAGAGTTTTAAATTATCAGAGGATTTCAAGAGGAGTAGAAAAGTTTCAATTTTTTCTTTTTAGGAAAATGTTAGCGATAACTTCAACTGCGAGGATTTCAAAACTTGTCAGCGTGTTGCCAAAACATTTTATAAAAGAAGAGCAATTTCTTTGTTTGTCACACGTTGTCTGCGTGTGATTTTGTGTAGACGTGCCTCATATATATGCATATGTTTGTGTTGCGGATTGAGTGTCATACATGTGCACTTCCAGGTTTATCTAGTTTGAAATATATTAGAATTGGAATTATATTTACCTGGCAATTATAGCGAGGAAGATGAAAATAATATCAGCTCAAGCCTCAGGGGGTCCATCACTCAGGGAGTACCTCTCCTTTAGGAGATGGCTGGGGTCATTATCCGGCGCCCGAGGCGTCCTGCAAAGTGGAAGTGCCGAGGGGGCTTGAGCAATTATTGTACGACTTTCCGGAAATCCCACATTAAACGTCGACTTTGTGTCACATTCTGTGGGCGCGCCGGGTAAATATTCATTGGAATAATACATTCTCCTCACACTCAGTCTAGATAAGTCCTGACTCTGAAGCGATCAATAAAATCATAAAGTCGGAGACATGAGAAAGAAAGGAAAGAGAGAAAGAAAGAAAGAAAGAAAGAAAAGAGAGAAAGAAAGAAAAGAAAAGATAAGAAAGAAAGAAAGAAAAAATATTAATAGCTTTATAATCATTTAACTCTCTCTTTGTTTTTGTGAGAGATTGATTGATTTGTTTTTTACGGCTTATCAACCCTTTGCGGTTATTTGAAGCCAAAACATATTTTGGATTGTAAGAACAATTCTTTTTTCGCGAGTGAATATTACATTAACAATATTTTGGAGATAAGGATTTCTTACAGATACAAATCCTACTATTTAACCCATAACTGAGGTTGGGGCGGGAGAATCGATGACTTGTTACCTTTCCTAAAGATATTATCACATAAGTGAATGTACAGTGAGAGGGCTTATCGATCATTATTTCACCCTGGTAATGTTGTTATCAGTCTATTTTCGGTACTACTGAATAGTCTATTTATTAGAAAACTATGTAGAAATATTTGGAGAGTTAGTTCCCATTCTAATTTCGTTACATCGTAAATACCTTTGAAAATCTGGGGTGATGACAAATATTTTTAATAGTCTTAGAAAGAAAATACTTAAAGATATTTCAGTGAAAGTTTATTTTTAAATCCGAAAACATTAAAAATTTGTCCTGAAACCTTACAAAATTAATTTAATAGAATCATTTTTGTTGAGAATTCCTGCCTCCGTAATTTAGTAAAACACTTTATTTTCTTTCAAATTTAACAGCGAAAAAAAAATTTATTTTTAAAAAATTGACTTGTAACATTTCTGAAATTCGTTCGGTTGCTGATGCCAAAAGATTTTTATTAAATAAAATATTAGAAAAATCGAAAATATGTAATGCCATTTTTGGATCAGAAATATTTTAAAATGAATTTTCTTTTTACAATTGTTATATTATTTTTTATACGTAAGATCAAATAGGAAATAATTGAACAATTTTGTATCTGTACCAAGTTAGTTCACACTTCATACTTCATTGGTTATATAAGGTTATGCATAATTATGTTTAGAATATTTTATGATATTGGTTGGTGAAAGACACAAAAGGGAAGCAAACTGAATAAATCAGTATCAGGTCAAGAACGATCAATTAATTTTCTCAAATTTAAGTTTTTCTTTTATAGCAGACGTTTCTTTTGTTCAATCACTTTAATGAAAATAAAAAGATTGATGTAGTTTAATATTTCATTACACAAAACCGTTCAAAAATAAAAGATTGTGATTTTGTTTGTAGGTCTTGAAGTTTGAGCACCTTCTTTTTTAGAGATCTCATGAAATAAAAATTATTACCTATGGGATATTATATATATATATATATATATATATATATATATATATATATATATATATATATATATAATGAAGTGTTACATTAGAACATGCACATACCCACTAAACTATACATCTTGTTTCTGCATAATAAATAAATAAATATTTATTGCTCTACTTTTGTAGTCTGCCCTGTTTTAAATTAATTTTTTGAACATGGAAGTCTCACTCTTGGTTCTTTTACACACACACACACATATATATATATATATATATATATATATATATATATATATATATATATATATATATACGAGGTCTGATCAAAACGTATCCGTACTGGTACTATTAAAAGAAAGCTACAACACATATCAATTCGGCATTTAATCTCATTTGAATTAGTCCCCTTCTGAAGCCACACACTTTATCCAACGTTGTTTAGAGTGATGGAAACATTGCAGGAATTCATTTTGAAATATTGTCCTTTTCAAGTGAGATTTGATTTTTAGAAAGAGGATGTCTCAAGGGCGAACTCTGTGGAATATGGTATTTGTTGGACTTGGGGAATGTTGTTATTGGGCAAAAACTGATTCAAAAGCCATGGTCACTGATAAAACCATTATAGTGTAGTGAGAAGACCACACTCTACACACTTTCCTTACAAGCACTTCTTTAAATCACGAAAGTAAGCGATAACGTTATAATGTAGAATGCGTTATAACATTATAATGTAGCATGCGCTACATAGTTGAAGGTCAATCTGTAACAAGTAGTTAGTTCACACTTCATACTTAAAGCTTCGTTACCATAGCAACAGTCCGGATACTTTTTGATCAAACCTCGTATATATATATATATATATATATATATATATATATATATATATAAAATAAAAAAGCGGTATAGACAGAGATTTCAACTCCAAATGGTGACAGTCTGTTTCATGATGAACGCAATCTTGCGATGGCCTGGCTCTATACCGGATATTGAGCACTTTTACTCTATATTTCATTATCTTTCTGTCTCTCTCACTCTCTCTGCATTTCTGTCTGTCTCTCTTAGTCTGTCTATCTGTGTATCTATTTAAGTGTGTGTGAATTATACGATTTTTTATTATTCTTTTGTCAATACTTAGTCCATTGCAACAATTCCATTCGATCATACTACATATCAAGATGACTGACACAATATCTCTATTATTGATTTCAATTATCTTGAAACCATCCCCAAAGTCTGCGTATTTGTTTTCCGGTTGGATTACAAACCAACTTATTCAATGAATAATAAAAGTGACTGATCGACCTTTCACATCAGAAAATGCTTCCGTGCTTTTCATAAATTCTAAAGCTAAGGTCATTTCTTGTTAGTTCTATTCTTGGCAAGCCACCTCACAAGCAACACTCTAATTTAGTCTGATAACGGATGATAAAATAAATACATGGTTTAATATATCTCAACTGAATAATAAAAACAGACACCCCCGGGGCGTACCGCCAAGTTAAACGTCATACCTGCTAAAGAATTTTCACCTGCTGAACAGGCATGTGGAAGAATTGGTCTGGGTGCAAAGATCGGACTGTGAATAAGATTTTTGCTTGTAATTTTTTAGATACATTCTTTGGTGCTTTGTCTGGAATAATAGCTGTATCGTCTAGCAGACTGTTATTATTGCACTAGGGCATGGGTAATGATGGCTTTCCATAACTTCCTATACTTTGTAGTTCTCTCCTAATCCCTATTCTGCTAACCATTTACACAAGCTCGTTTAGTAGGTTATTCGCTGATTTCCTCTGCCACTTTTGCTTTCAATATGCCCTGTGAGTGTCAGAGTTTTCAAGCCCTCTTTCCTCATTATGTATGAGAAAATTAAACCTTGCTTTGAATATGGTTGCCACATCTGGTCTGGTCGTCCTGCTCTATATTTAGAGATTCTTGATAAAATCCAAAGAAGAATATACCATGTTATTGGTCCTGACCTGGCATCTCGGCTTCAGTCACATTTCCCCCGCCGTAACGTAGCTATGGTATCTAGAAATTATGAATTTAAGCGTAGTACTAGATCGGCAGCAAGGTCTCGTCATTTTACAGATGTAACTGTAAGTTCTATGCTAATAGTTTCTTCTCTCCACGGCTTCTTGTTTCTTAGTTCCCACTTGGCACCAAAACAGTTCGGGAATATCTAAATTGTTTGCTGTATACAAATACTTAAAAACGGCTTATAGCTCTTGGTGGAGACCACACTTCTTTGATTCTTGTGGACTGGCGCTACGGAATCATAAAAATAATCAAATATCAGAAACCACATAACTTTCAACAGCTAAAATAGATATCACATGTAATTTGAAGAGAAATTGAAGACATCAGAAGATGTCGATTGACATATTTGAAGATTATTGCTATCAGGGAAGCAAGTGATAGGAAGGGAGTTCCACTGACAGGAAGTGCGAGATAAGAAGATTTTGGAGTAGAAGAGAATGGCTACATTTAGTCGTTTCAACATGGAAAGGGTGGGACCGAGATGCCAACTTAATAATTTCTTTATAATAAGTAACTTGTTAATATTACCATTACTTTAACCATTAAGCGCCGTGTGTAAAATCTGTAGATGGTATGAAGACAGTGAAAACAATTATTGAACTGTGGTTGTTGAATATTACGGCGAAATGACGTCATCATAGTACATTTAGGACTCAAGTGGTTAAAAAAAACATTTTATGTCTATTTCAAAAGAACCCTTTTACAGATATGTGAATACATTCTCGAGATCTATGCGTTCAGTAAAGGGCAGATAAACATGATTAGTTACGTTAAATCGGATTATAACAAAGGTTTGTTGAAATGGTGAAGATCGCTGACTAAACAAAGTATAAGTATCAGAGGTACTATTACTTTGTGAGAAGGCAAAAAAAAAAAAACGAAAACACGTTTGATGTGGAATATTTCTCACCATTTTTTTTCTTTCTTAGAAGATACAGAAAATTACGAGAGAGGAAAAGAGGAATTCGTATAGATTTCTTTTTATGCAGATGTTCTGTAACATCAACTTTTGTATATGGTCTTAAAATCAGTATATGCTTCTTTTTCCAGGGTTCGGAAACAAAGAACATACGTTTTTTTTCTGTTTTAATTTCTGAGATGAGGCGTTATCATTATTTACACTATCTACCATCTGACTATTGTTCTCATCTATGTTGTTATCACAACGTCCTGGGGATTGTGCCCTCCGGCCTTCATCATGTTTTTACTTCATTCCGCAGGGGTTGATGGCTACTCTTTTCCTTCCATACATGATCAGCTATACCCAATTTCATTGTCTCACCGCTCACTACTGCTTAAGTAGGTCTAGCATAGAGATAAATAAGATATTGGAGTCACTAATAAAGAAAGCAAGATAAATGACAAAAAATCTTCTGTAGCTGTAACAAAAGAGAAAAGCTTTGGGGAGTGCAGTCAAGCATGACATGCAGCAGCAGCACTCATCAGCAGACAGGTTAGGTTTAAGGCGCCGAGTTCTCCATAGAGAATTGTCATAGTGGATTAAAGCTTTTGTTCTTTACTTTAGTGACATAGTAATTGTGAGTTCAATCCCTGGACTGGGAATTGTGTACAGTCATCTCGTTGATTAAATAAAGGGTTCAGTTCTGAATTCACTTTAGGTTATTCAGATTGATATATATCTGATGAAGCCCAGTGTATATGGGCGGAAACGTTGTGATAGCATATATGAGGGCAATAGTCCGAATGTAAATAGTGTAAATAAAGAAAAAACTGCTTAGCGAAATATATGGCAGGGGATATTGAGAAATTTCCCCATAGGAGACTTGAGGTAACTGTGATGATATTCTGCAAGAGAATGCTGAGAGTACCAAGTAAAGAGCGAAGGAGTCATAAGGATAATGAGAAAAAAAAAAAAAACGCAACAAAAAAAGCGCATATACTTAAAATCAAAAAGAGACAGTTGAAAGTTCTATGGTACATGAGGAAAGAGGGCTTGGAGGATTTAACACATACAAGGCATTTGAGGCACGGAGGAAAACTCTGAGTAACCTACCTAGCGGATTTGTGTCAATGGATGGTTGAACAGAGACTGGTTGGTGGGGGTGCATATTAAGGGGCCGACATTGCATAGAGCTACATGATTACGATGATCTGAAGAGCCCGATCATTGATGATCTTGAATACATTGCGCTCTCTCTCCCTCCCTCCGTCTATCCCTCTATCATATACACACAGACACACGCACGCACACATATATATACAGGATGCGATGGGTAAATTATCGCCATTTTATATTTTTAATTTCGCGCATGTGCGTTGTTCGTTTTTGATTTTGTTGACTGCACTGTATAGTAGGGTCAGTTGGGCACTGTCTGTGTGAAAAAGAACATCTTGTCGCAATTCATTCCGTCAGAAATCTGGAAACAGCATTCTGTACTGCTTGGCATTCGCACCGGAAGCTCCAATAGAAATATTTAAGAGTGTTTGGCGGTCAATCTGAGGACAGTGCAGAGGATGTGGAAAGAGTTGGATGAGTCTAATGGTGATTACGAAGGTACGGTAGCTTGGAAAACTCATTTTGATAGTTGTAAAAAGAAAAGAACATCCAAATTTGTTGATGAGGTCCTCAGACTCAACGCGGATGCCTACATCAAGTGCCTTCGGGAGGTAGTGCTGCTCTGTGTTAAGAGGGTGGCTGCTGAAAGACCCTATGTTTGGCAACAGGACTCTGCACCATACCACATCAACAGGAGTACCCAGTCATGGCTGTTGGATAATTTCTGCAACCACATCACTCTTTAAATTTGGCCCTCTAACGCTCCAGACTGCACCCCCTCTTGATTATCATGTGTGGGGTGCAGTTGAGCGAGAGGCCAACATAACTCCTTGTAACACCAAAAATGAACAGAAGGCAAGGATTATGGTAGAATTCACCAATTTAAACAAGGAAAACGCACAGACGAGTTGCAGGAGATTCCGAAGTCATCTGGAGGCTGTGGTTAAAGCCAATAGCGATTTTATTAAATAAATTTACTCTTCAGTATATCAAGATATTATTGTGGAATTTTGGTAAAAATATCTGTTAAATTGAGATGTCAGCGTTATTTTCATTTTTGCGTAATTTAGACGACAAATTATCCATCGCACTCTGTATTGGTTTACGATATGTTCTAGACTCAGGGCTCTGCCCCGGTGGTGTTAGCAACCAAAGCTTGTGCTTTGTTTTTGTTTGTTTGTTTGATTGTGTGTGTGTGTGTGTGTGTGTGTGTGTGTGTGTGCGCGTGTGTGTGTGTGTGAGAGAGAGAGAGAGAGAAATGAAATTGCAAAGACGCTGGGTCATGAAAACACATTATTATACAAGAATAATACTATACTGAAAACTGTCGCGCCACACACACATAAACACATACAAACACACACACGCACAACTACATCAATGTAAATTCATTAATGATAAGTAAATAGTTTATTTCGAAATTCACTTGGATGATAGTCCTGGGCATGACGATAAACTACATCCGGTAGCATGGGCTCTTATCACAAGATTGGAGGTTTTGAGGAGCGTGAAACCATCTCTTAATTGCTGTTGTTCACAGATCCATCCTGATCCGGGATGTAGCAACTGTTAGGATCCTAATTATGGGCCAATAGCGAACCTTCAAATAAAAACAAAACCATATGAAAGTATAAAAATGCATTTTTATAATAAAATTACCAACAATCCATTTTATCTGTAGTTGAAGGTTATACACTTGTATTCAAAATATTTCAATTTCAGCATTACATAACCCTTAGAGGTTGATAGGTGGCTAAACAAAATCAACCAAATAACCACCACGAAAGAAATCTTTCGTGACATTAATCTATAAAATATTCGACAATTTCTTAAATCAAACTGTATTCCAGAATATAACTTCAAAAAAACCACAAGATAAAATACACACGTCACTGCCTCTAATAATTATGTTCACATAAACATATATATGCACAAAATCTGAGTATCAAATACCATCTATTCAATTGTGAAAGCAGAATAACGATTATATTTATTTCATCAAATCTCCCGGGAAAATTAAATTTTTCCTTTTAATAACCCATGAGGGAGTTGATATGCCATTAAGCAAACAAATCAATCAATCACTTGGCTGAAATCATTTACATTTCCTTGAAATATGATTTCCAAAATGGGTACCTGAAAGCAAACAAGGAGGTAACGTTATTCATAATATCAGTTTTATTAGATATTTAGACGTTTGCTATTATTTTCTATTAAAAAGACGGATATTTTACTTATTATGGCGGGGACGTTTATTCAACGATAAATTCTTGATAGAGGCGGGCACTTATTCGAAGAAATAAGTTATTTATATTCATATAATATTCAATTCGTACCATTCTCAACTGACTTAATTTACGATATATTTCAGATTTGTTTCGATTATTTGCATTATTTACATTATTTTGACTGGAATTTCGAACCGAAACCTTTTATTGTTCTAGTTCCAAGTGCCATGCCTCTTCTGGATGTCTCAGTTATCTCCCTTTAACTCAACTCTACACGTTTTGGTTCACAACTGCTGTAGCCTAGAATTTAACCCACTACACTTTGAGTCTAATCACTGAATTTAACCAACTTCTTTAACCACTGGACTATGTGCCCTCAAGGACGAAATAAAGGGTTCGGTTCGAAATTCCCATCACTTGAGAAAGGCCGGGGCGTACAACGACCGAAACGTTGTGAATACGGCAATGAAGATGAGGATAACAGTTCGAATAATGTAAATAATGCGAGTAATCATAATACCTCATCTCGGAGATATAGACAGATTTGTTTTTTATTTTAATTTTATTTTTGTTGCATTTATATTAAAACGTCCGGGTCGTTTTTATATTTTACGACCCTTAAGTAATAAGGATAAAAAAATGAAATTGCCTCTAGAAATGTCTGAATTAATATCCAATATCCTTGGAGTTGTTATGTCCAGCACTTTATCGATTTGGCTACGGAGAACTATCTGCAGCTAGATTTGATATTTAGTCCTATAACTACATTCTTTCTGAACTTATTTCTTTCATTCTATATTGTTTTTTTTATGGACTGTCGTAGAAAACATAATCGCCTTAAGTGTCAGAACGTTTTATATTCTCCCTAATATTAATTTTATTTTTCAGGGGAAAGATAAAATAGTCTGGAATGAATCATAGCGAAATTGTTTTATCTGAGAAATTCGGACAACTTGAGATTATGGGTTGTTGGAAAACACTAAGAAATGTTACCATTTTCTGTAATTCTAAACCAGAGTGTTTGAAAGTGAAGAAACATAATTGAACGCTTGTACGATTTGTACCCAGACTTGTACTTTTAACTTTTATAAAATGAGATTAAAAAAAATAATTAGCATTGCACTCGTAAGGATTATTTACATATGGATCGACTGGGAATTACAGTATCTGTGCACTCAATGTCTACGGCCACTGTAATATGTTCGTTCTGTGGAGAATGTTATTCACACCCACACAATATATAACCATGACTTGTTAAAACCCACGTGACAACGCAATAAGAAAAAGCAAAGAAGAAGAGCAAAGAGGAAATGTAGAGAGTAAGAAAGAAGTTAGAGAAAAACGAAAAGAAAAGACGATTCAAAATATTGAGAAATGGAAGCGAAAGAAAGACATCGACAGATTTGCCGCGTTGAATTGTATTACACCCTAGTGCAAATTAATTGAAACAAAACGAATAATTCTGCCTTCCTTCTTTATGTAACTTTTCTGTTTCTTTTCCATGTTTTTTTTCTGTCTTTTTAAAATTATTACTTTATTTTACGGCTATTTTTGCTTACTTCATATTTTAGTAAAACCAAATTTGTTCTCCTTTTATTTCCATTAGCTTCTTTGCTTCTCTTATAACGAAGAAAAAGAACAAGATTCCCTACAAAAACTTTTCTATTGGATTCAATAACAAAGATTTAAATTTGCATTCTCTATGTTTCTCAATCTTGTTTTTTACTTCAGGGCTCACTAACTAAACTCTTGGGCGAACTTCGAATTTTAATAAGGAAAAATTAGTCAGGAAATTTGAAAAATAGAAAAAAATCTTCTGAAATAACCATCTATTTTTAAGACATTACACCCTTGTGTAAATTACTTGAATCAAAACGAATAATTCCGTTATTATTTACTTTTTTCTCGTACTTTTCCAATGAAACAGTGCACGTTAGTACTTCGTATGTCCATTCCACGCAATCGTTCCTTGCAAACCACAGATTCTCGATTGAATTTAAATCAGGAGGGCTAGTCTATAGTACATTGATTTGCTCACTGGTAAGGCTTCCTAGTGTGTTCCTGCAGTGTTACAATTTTCGTAAGCTTCTTTGGAGTAACGTCCATCGCAGACAATGGTCGTAGGACAACTAATCGACAGTCGAGACAATAGTGTCTGTGTATGATAAAAATATGATGCAATCACGGATGACGCAATATTTTTAAAAACAAAAGAAGCTTAATCATACACCCCGAAAAGAGATTCATTATACCTCACACCAATATTTTCAAGTAGCTGAAGACTTTATATATTTTTCATTTGGACCATGACAGACACAATACAAAGGAAGGTAGGTATATACATATAACGATAAACAATTTTCTACAGGTTTCGTTTTACTTCCTTTATTATCGGTATGAGACACATAGAGGCCATCGGTTCTTAGAGAAAGCGAGAATAAGATGGAGAAAGAAAGAACAGCTATCAACAGATCAGCTAGCTACTCATCCTCTTCACGTGGTAGCTTACCTCGCTGCCGAAAGTACAGCATGCCAAGGAATTTGGGACAAGGATGATATTAGAGCTCTTGATTTCTCTATTACCGCAAGCGAACTACACATTTTCGCGCGTTTCTCAGTCTTATATAAAATTGGCACTAAACCAATCCATCACTGTCAGAATTCCACACCCCAGGGATTCAAACCACAACCACACAATTCGGCTCATCAAATTTATGACCAGTATGGTAGGGTTTGACTCCCACTATAATTAGCATTCTACAGTGGAGTAATGGCTAGCGGCCCGGATTGAGGAATCGGAGAGCAGAGTTCGAATTCCAGTCGAATCCATTACATTCACTTATATGCTAATATCCTTGGGAAAGATATGAATCTTCTTCTTCTCCCCCAGCTATGGATAAATAGCAGGATAGACCGGGTTCTATAGCCTTGGATGGCAACTAGTATACTGTAGTAAGAAATGGCAACCTACTTCGGAGAAAATCTACCTCGTCAGTCATATATCGAAAGATATATGATCGCAAAAGCATGTATCACACATAACTGAATGACTAATTCTATAACAATTGTCTGTTTTAGATTTTTGGTTTTGTGAAAACATTTAACTCCAGTTCAGTTTCTGGCAAGTCTATGTATAATGTTGTAATGCAATGATGGCCATACTGTTTTTTTTTTATATAAACGAATACCGTCCTCAAAGTAATGCTTCATATTTTATAATGTTTATTCACAACGTCAGAATTGGACGTTGGTTGTATAGCGTAGAGGATGAACCATCCTGCCAGTAAACCATAATTGTAATTGCCTTGCAACACGATGCCGAAAAGTACCACGCCAGCTTGAAAACCTTAGATCATATTGCAACCATTGGGATGAACTCTCTTACTACGCCCAACGTATACTCGCGATTTGGTGCTTACCGATTTTCATCTGCTCGGACTGATGAAAGACGGGTAACGCGGGCATTTTCTTGGCAACGACACCGTTTTCGCTGCTGTAAAAAAAAGTGGGTTTGCCGCTAGTGTTAAATATTTCCAAGAGTGGTGCTCTCGTTTATTACTGAAGAAAATACACAGACATTGACGATGAATATGTAGACAAACAATGCGTTGGAGCTTGTAACATTACGTTACTAAAGTTTTCGGGTCTTTCTTCGATCATTTGATCTTCTTTTGAGGATATTAGTAACTCTTTTTCCTCCACGTGTATTAAACGTTTATATAGCTTCCTGTCACCCGCTTGTCTTGTGTTGTGTATATTCTTCTCCTATTTTCAGCTGTGTTGACTTCTTGTGGGTGTCGGTGAAACTACTGGCATCCTTTAAGGCCAGATTCTGCCCTCGGTGGCTATGAGATTACCTTCTAAATCAACCCTCAGAGATATCAAACTCTTTTAACATTGTGTTGTGAGATCGAGTGCAAAGCTTATTGTGGTATCTCTTCTGGTGAACCTAACGCATACTGAGAAACATAACAGATCAGCTCCTCTTTGGTCAAAGGTTGCTGATGGAAATTCAATTCAGTCTTTTATTATTTCCTGACCTGAATCACATACTGCAGTAGTTACTTGACCCTGGCTCATCTGTGAGTGAACAAGAAAAGTAAACTAAATGTAGATTTATTTGTTTACATGCAAGACTGCAAAAGTCACAATCACAGTGGTGTTCCATAAGATGCAATACCTCTCCGTATCAAGACAATTTCAAAACATATCCTGAACCAGTTGTTCGGCCTTTATATAACCAGATAACTAATCAGAATAGACCTTAATGTGTATAGGTGAGCAAATAAACTGTGAGGCTACTCAGTTGATGCTAGCGAAGGAACATTTTTATTATGTGGCCTTAGCATTCATTTTGAACAGATTCTTCACATCCCATTTATTATTTTCCCAAAGCAAGGCAATAAGGCCACTAAGACTCAAGGAGTTATTAGTGTTAGGGAATATGATAAAATATACTATTAAAGAGAGAAAAAAAAGAACAAGAATTAAGACGACAGACAATAACGACATTGCATTTAAATCTATGAAGATTAAAGTTGACTGAAGACAGAAGAGAATTCCACAAGCAAGAAGTGCGAGTGGAGAAACTGTTTCTTCGTAGATTTTTAAATAGATTGCAGCGATACTGCATCTATAATAATAATTCATAGCGTGATTATGCAGAATGATCAAAAAAAGAACAAGCATGGCGGCGATGATGAAACCAAAGAACAATGCTACTACTATTACTAATAATACTAATACTAATCAATGTGACGGATTATGGAACTAAACTACTAGAATTTACAGGTTAATTCTCATATTTTCAAAGAAATTTACACATTTTGGAATTAAAGTTGACTGGGAAGCGAGAAACCGGAAGAGTGTTCCAAAAGCAAGAAGTACAAGAGAAGAAACTGTTAGCATAGAACTTACGGTTCTATCTAACCATTTCAGATATAAAATGATCACGACTTGCTGCCACTCTAGTAATGCGTCTATATTCATCAGGTCTAGGTAACATAAAGAAAAGTTCATCAGAACAATTACCAGGGATAGTATTTATAGAAAAGAGATAAGGATTTCTATTTTTTTTCAAAACATGACATATAGATATGTCAGTATTACAGTTCAGATGTAGTTCTTTTCCATTCTGTGCATTTTTCAAAACATGACATGTAGATCTGTCAGTATTACAGTTCAGAAGTAGTTCTTTTCCATTCTGTGCATTTTTCAAAACATAACATGTAGATCTGTCACTATTACAGTTCAGATGTAGTTCTTTTCCATTCAGTGCATTTTTCAAAACATGACATGTAGATCTGTCACTATTACAGTTCAGATGTAGTTTTTTTTCATTCTGTGCATTTTTCAATGATAAAACCATCATTGAAATGCCGCGCGTGTGTTTAAAGAGCACGAGATGAAAGGACTGATGGCAAACATAAAAAAACGTATTTTGATCCCAGGAGGGCGACCTTGGATTAGATTATAGCGTTGTAGTCCTGACTGACGACGAGCTTTCCAACAATCGTGGTATCATGGCAACATATATATTACTCAATGCCACAAACAATGTTTTCCCCAGATCGTGTCATCGTAGGCACATTTACTTTAGCTACAAGCATATTCAGTCCACGTACAAGTTTTGTAAAAGTAAAATACCCAGGAGTATGCGATTACATAATCCTGGTGATCTATCCATTTTGCATGCTTGTAAAATCTGCAGCATAAATTTTCTCTTCTTCTTTCTAATTTATTCTTTTCTTTCTTATTTTCCTTTTTTGTTTCCTTAGTTTCCAGTATTGTTTCTAATATTTATGAAGTGTTCAATATTTTCTCTGTTTCCGCCCACCCCCACCATTTGCGCACTTGTCTTCTCATTCCTCGTTCTCAACATATCAATTTCTTTCTTGTTACCAGAAATACAGAGACGCTGATTTTAATTAACAAACTTCTGTTTGGGTCGATCGTATGCATCCGGGTTCATATTCTTCTAATGCAAGGATTTTCAGGATATTTATACCAAAGGTTATTTTGAAAACATTTCACGGGTGCATTTTAGCCGGTGTCGATTTTTTTTGTTTTCTGTTTAATCAGGTTTGACAGATATATATGATAAATAAAAATGCAAAATCTAGTAACCTTGAGAAAATTAGACGAAAATGATTAATGTGTTTTCCTACATCAGCATTTCTACTTGCAGAAATTCATATGAACTTTACTCCCTTTCATTTTCCACCATTTTACTCCAAACTTTTTCATTTCTTTTTTTCACTATAATTTTTCTTTCACTTTTACTTGTTATTTAAAGCTTTGTTTAGTCTAGTATAAGGCCAAATATAAAATAAAAGATAAAGCTTGTTGCACGAATCCTCAAAATGGGAAAGGCTCGCTTGTTTGCCATAAAGGATTAGTGTGCAATTTCCTGGCTTTTCACTTTGGCTTGAGCATCGAATAATGGTTGGATTGTTTGGCTGATTTTGTTTAGCGGCATATTAACACCTCTATGGGTATTTAATGTCGAAATCTAAATATTTTTAATGTACATGTATGTCTTCAATTACCGATAAAACGTATTGTTAGTCATTTTGTTTTAAATATGTATTGTTAGTCATTTTAATATAAATATGTATTGTTGGTCATTTTATTAAAATATCTATTATTGGTCATTTTTTATATAAAAATGTGTTGCTGGTATTTTTACTATAATTTTTTTTATAATTTCATAGTGATTTATTTTTGTTTGGGGGTTCGTTATTTACGCATAGCTGGGAGCCTAACAGGAACTACCCCCTCGAGTCAGGGTGGACCTAGGAAGAACAAGAATTAAGAGATGGTTCCACGATTCTCAAAACTTCCAATCTCTCAGACGTCTTGTTGCCGGATGTAGTTTATCGTCATACCCAGGACTAGCTGTCTTTGGGAAAAATGCTACTACCTCAACGAATTACGAAAGTTACAATATTTAATAAATTTGTCTTCGTCTGGCATAATCTTGCACCAATCTTTAAAATGGGAACTGGCTGTTAACATGGCATCGTAAAACAGGGTTCTAAATCGTGGCTCGAATACACAGAAAGTGATTTTTATGTGGAAATCCAAACTGGTTTAGCCAAGGCATGCCTCCTTTTGATTTCTGCTATCTCTGTTTTAGGGCGTCTAGTTGAATTGTAATGGTTAACAAGCTAGATTATTACTACTTTAGGGAATTTGATTCCCATTGCTTGTTCTAACCGTGTGACCTTAGATAGGTTTACATCATTCATCCTGATTTGACCCAAAATGCTCCAGTTTGATGGGTCTGTCCTGGCAGGATTAGCTTTCAGTACACGCTTTAAAAAATTGAAACTTAAGGGATGTTAGGTCATCAAAATAGATCATTATAGAAAAAAACAAAAAAAAAAACAAAACAAACAAAACAAACAAAAACACACAGGCGCACGCACAAATACATACGCAAAAAACGATTTATATTTTCCATAGCGGAGAATTCTGTCATGGTAATAGAAGTTGCAAGTAACCATTTCTGTCTGCCATTCCCAAAACGTAATGAAACATTTTATGGTACAAGAAAATTAACTGTATAATAAAAATTGAAACAATTCAAGTTTACGGCATGGAATTTAAGATATCTATTCTGACATCAAACTCAACTGAACTTTATAAATATCTCGTAATATCCATCCTCTTATATGGCAGTGAAGGTTGGACAATTTACCCAAGTATGCGGAAGAAAAAGAGGCAGCAATAATGTGGTTCTACAGAAGGATACTGAAAATTTCATGCTCGGAGCGAGTAAGCAACAAAAAATTTCAACAGAAAGAACTTCTTTTTGTGCTGTTTATCATGGCTCTCCACAATTTCCTGTCCTTCATAACTCTTAATAAGTGTCTTTCTGTTATTTCTCTTAAATCCTGTTCCATCATCCATTTGCTGAAGCTCACTAAGTACGTTAGTCGTTGTTTTCCTCAGCCCCTCTTGCTTTCAAACTGCCGTGTGGGTATCAGATTTTCCAATCCCTCTTTCTTCATTATGTGAATGTTAAATTGTCTCTTCCTGATTTTAAGTAGAAGTTTCCTTTTTGTATATATTTTCTATAAATCTTACTCGTTATTCACATGTTCGATTCATTTTATTCTCAGACTCCTTCTGTAGAACCACATTTCTGTTGTTTCATGTTTCTTCATCTTTGAAGCATTCATTGCAATATAAGAGCACGTAACAGTTCAGTACTCTTTTCTTTGTTTCTAACGAAAAATTAAGAAATAGCAGCTGAAATTCATTGGAAATAATGAGAAAGGAGGGCTTGGAAAATTTAACCCGCGCGGATAAAATTTAAGGGCAAAAGGGATAGAGGAAGTCAGCTAACCACTTGAAGTGCTTGCGCGATTGTTTAGCCGGTGGTGGACGCATTAGCCAAGGGATAAAAACTGCTCAAAGCTAAACGGAATGGAAAGTTTTGGAGATCCATGATCGCCTATATCCTGAAGGGTCACGGCGCATAGAAGAAGATAAAGCTCTCATTATTTTTTATTTACTCTTGAAGTCTTGTCTGTTCTCATCTCCATTTTTTCTTTCTTTTCTGTTTCTCCTTTTTTTATTCTTTTAATTTTTAGTTTCGTTTCTTACCATTTTTTTTACTTTCCATACCAGCCTCTCTTGTCTGGCAACTCGATACGAAAACAAAGATAGAATGGTAAAGTCGAATCCTTGCTAAACAGAGTGACGTTTTCATCACTTTTATTGCGTCTATATCAATTCGGCAGTCGATGCCTCTTACCTACAATGCACATGTGATACCTCTTTGATTTGGTTAATCAGCCTACTTTCCATCATAAAAGAACGAAATAGATTTCAGGAGAAAGAAAACACCAACAGTTTCTTTCTTTTCTTCTTTCTTATTATATTTCTTTCTTTCTTTCTTTCTTTCTTTCTTTCTTTCTTTCTTTCCTTCTTTCTTTTATTTTGTTTCTTTCTTTCTTTTCGTTTACATGAGTCAAGACTTCAGAGATTGTTGTTTTGGGTTTTGTCATTCCGTCATATAAGTCGACTAACCTTTCAAACATCGTAATATATGACCCTCCAGCTGTAAATGTTCGACCACCCATGATAGTAACATAGAAAACATACGTTTAGTATATTCTGCTGCGTATACGTTCAACGTGGGGTTGAAAAGTCCTCGGCCCGAACAAGAAGCCCCGAAGAATAAAAATTCTGATCTTTAGACGTTTTAGCCAGAATTTAGAAATTAGTAAAACTGAGAACATTTAATCACCGCCCCCCACCCCCCGTTAAACATTTAAATTTATTTATTTAAATTTATTTATTAATCCCGTAACTTAAATTTATTGTCTTTTATGACGTGCAAAAAGATAAAATTTCTTCTATGCACCGTGTCTACTAAGGCTTTCTATAATTAATTTCTTGTCATTTTTACTTCTCAATAAATATTGTCGTTTTCTTGTCTCTTCTAACCCCTGTTTTACCGCACTTTTACAGAAGCTCGTTAAGTATGTTATACACTGTTTTTCTCTTGCCTCCAGTATGTTATACACTGTTTTCCTCTTGCCTCCAGTGTGTTATACACTGTTTCCTCTTGCCTCCAGTGTGTTATACACTGTTTTCCTCTTGCTTCCAGTATGTTATACACTGTTTCCTCTTGCCTCCAGTATTTTATACATGGTTTTCTTCTTACCTCCAGTATGTTATACACTGTTTTCCTCTTGCTTCCAGTAGGTTATTCACTGTTTTCTTCTTGCCTCCAGTATGTTATACACTGTTTTCCTCTTACCTCCAGTATGTTTTACACTGTTTTCCCCTTGCCGCCAGTATGTTATACACTGTTTTCCTCTTGCCTCCAGTATGTCCTATGAGTGTTAAATCTTTCAAACCGTTTTCACTCATTATGTGCCCTAGAAATTTCAACTGCAACTTTCTGATTCTAAATATATGTGTACATTTCCTTTCCATTTTCTTTAAATCTTACTCGTTGTTCACATGTTCAGTCCATGTTATTCTCAGCATCCTCCTGTAGAACCACATTTCTGTTGCTTCAAGCCTCTTATTAATATGTGAGGAGATTGTCCAGTATTCACTGCCATATAGGTGGACTGATAATACGTAACAGTTCAGTACACTTTTCTTTGTTTCTAACGAAACTTTTTCAGTATCTGTCTATATTTCTGAGATGAAATATTATGTACACTATTTACATTATTTTCCTCATCTTTGTCGCCATATTTATTACAACGTTTCGGCCGTTTTACGCTCCGGCCTTCTTCAGTTGGTTGGAATGTCGAACTGAACCCTTTATTTCGCAGTGAGCGAAATAAAGGGTTCAGTTCATTGTAATAAATATGGCGACAAAGATGAGGACAATAGTCCGAATAATGTAAATAGTGCGAAAATTTCTTGTTACTTAATACTTTGCTTAGCTTTTGAAAGGCAACTTTCGCTATCCCAATTCACCTTCTGGTGTTGCATTTTCCGTACTCTGTTAAAACACTTCTTAGATATTTAAATTTATTGTACTTTTGCTTAGAATGTTGCTGCCACATATATCCGGCGCTCCTGCTGTTTAGCCTGAGATCTTTGATAAAATCCAAAGAAGAATCAGCAATATTTTTGGTCCTAACCTGGCTTCTCGTCTTCAGTCACATTCCCACTGCCGCAACGTTGCCTCTCTGTATCTTTTCTATTAATACTTTCATGGTAATTTTTCGGAAGAAGTCTTCGGTATGGTACCTAAACTTTTGAATTTAAGAGCAGTACTAGATTGACATCGAGATCTCATCAATTTGCATTTGAATTTGGCTAGATGTAACCGTAAATTCTTTGCTAACAGTTTCCTTTCTCGCACTTCTCGCTTGCGAAACTCCCTTCTGGCTTCATGCTTTTCAGCCAACATTGATCTTTAAAAATTTAAATGCCATGTCAATCGTTATCTACTGTCCTCCTGGTTACACTTCTTTTGCTCTCGTCCCTTATTAATGTTTTCGTTTTTAATTCTTCTACAAACAGTAACCCCCTTGCGTCTTAGTGGCTTTATTGTCTTGGGTTGAAAACGATTAAATAAAATAATAAATATACACGGATGCTATGTGCCATTATCATGGAAGGATCACCTGACAAAAGAATGACCATACGGTAAACTATGTTCTTAATCGCAGAAAATCAAAAATAAGATTACGTTTATTTGAGTGATTTCATTCTGCTTCCTTTACTAAATCATACCGTATATGGGTTGTTTTTATTGATTTTGATTTTCTTTCATGAAACATGGTTAAACCAGGGTTTGAACTCGCAACCACGAGGCAACAGTATATACTTAACTCTTTTATTTATACTGGTACTGTTTCATAAAGTGCTTCTGTAAAAGGCAAGTTTTGTGTGACAATAAAACGAATTACTCCGGTATCACTATTTGGTATGAATCCACCTCATCGCCAGCTATAGTTTAAATAGTCGGACGTGTATTTTTTTCATCAGACCTACAAATTCAAAAAGAAATTGGAAAATATAACTCCGGGTATAAAAAGCAAAAATTTAGTGTGAGTGTATGTGTGGGAGTGGGAAACAAGTGTGAGAGGGAAATGTTTGAAAGATCTAGAGAGAGGTTTAACAGAAGAAAGAAGAACAGGAAGGCCTAAAGGTGAAGGTGGGGATTAAATTTTAACAGACAGAAGTCTTAAAGAGAGGAGTTAAATAACGGTTTAAAAGAGTGAGATACAGATAAATATGAATTATTTTTCGATGCATAATTCGTTACCGATTCGCTGACCTAAAATGAAAATTAAAAAACAGACACCGGAAACGTGTGGATACATTTGTATAAAACACGATATGATCTAAACTTAAAATCCACAAGATGAGAGAGAGGGAAAGGGGGCGCGCAAACTAAAAATGAGGGCATTTATAAGAGAATTGATGTGTAATCAAAAAAATTTGACAAAGCAAGTAATATCACCTACAGGTTACAAATTTAACATAAACATATAAAAAACATATAAAAATTAAAGAATATTTAATCTAGTAAGGACCTACTATTCATATGCCCAAAAACACATACGTAGATACACACGTACACAACAACATATCTGTATATACTCGCACATATATACATATACGTGTGCACATATATATATATGTATATATATATATATATATATATAAATATAAATACACATACACTCATGCATACATATACACATACACACATATACACATAGATATACACATATGTGAACACAAACACGTATACATAAAACCTTACACACATCCATACATATACATACATACACTCATTTAAACAAATATACAACATATCTATCTATCTATCTCTCTCTCTCTCTCTCTATATATATATATATATATATATATATATATATATATATATATATATATATATATATATATATATATATATGACTCTATTTATAAAGCCATTGTTATTCAGAAGAAATTCCCTCTATGAACCAAATGTAGTACACCATTGATGTCAGGAGTAATTTTGTAACACTGCAAGCAGGTGCCGAGGAAGCATCTCCTAATACAAACTACAATAATTTTGTTACTTCTCATGAAAAGGCTGCATACCCTTAAAACCTAAACATCAGCAGCACATTCCTTGTGAATTAGATAGCATTGAATCACAAAGAGCTAATTTGAAAAAAAGCCGCCATAAAAAAATTCCAATCTATTTCATAAATCTATTTAAGACTTCAGTGAAGCGTTTGCTGAACTCAAGAACTCTTATGAAGATCAAGAAGCTAAATACTTCAAGGACAAATTTCGGCTCATCAACTCTGCTGCTGCCAACAAACAATTTGTTTTTGATTCGAAAACTGTCAATAAGATCAGTGGCAGAAGATCAACAAATAAATCCAAGTTAAAGGCCAATAGTCAAATTGAATAAATGGCAAGACCATTTTAAAAATCTTTAGGAAAATGTACTTGACATTTTAGATAATGAGGTCAAGCAAATAATTTTCATCCTTGTAACATTAACTGAGGAAACTTTACAAATGCAGAACTTGAAACAGCTTTAAAAAACACCGAAAATAAGAAAGTGTTTTCAAGGAGTTAAGTTTTTACACGTCAAAGAATGTAGACGTGTCATTTTCCTATATGGAAACTGCTCCCTAGTGGGATGGGATAGAAACCCGACTGGTTAGTTAGAAGATGTACACATCAATGTGTTTTATAAAATAGTAAGTCAATATTCCTTTGTTGAAGTTTTCATTTTACCTCCGATCAAACCAACTAGTGATCACCCGGCTGAGAAAGAAAAGATAGAGAAAATACAAGGTTATGAAATTGACCTTGTCAACCAAGAGACCCACAGAAAGAGATGGCTATGCAATATTTTGCTTATTTAGCGCAGTGGCCAAGACCTCCCCAGAAGAGAGGGAGTATACAATCTAGCGCAAAAATTTCGGCTCATCAACTGCTGCTGCCAACAATCTGCTCTTGTTTGGGAAACTCTCAACAAGATCAGTGGTAGAAAATCAACAAATAAATCCAAGTTAAAGGCCAATAGTCAAGTTGAATAAATGACAAGACCATTTAAAAAAAAAAAACTCTAGGAAAATGTACTTGACATTTTATATACTGAGGTCAATCAAATCATTGAACATTCTCTTGACATTAAACGTGGAAACTTTACAGATGCAAAACTTGAAACGGATTTAAAACAATAAAATCATGAAAGCAGCATGGATTGATAACATTCCTCGAGAGGTTTGGAAGATCCAGGATTTCAACGATATTCTACGCTAACTCTGTAATGCCGCATATAATGGAGAAGTCATAGAAAGATAGACAGAAGGCTGCTGACTTCCTTTTCTAAAGAAAGGAGATCTTGGATTATCAAAAAATTACAGAGGAATCACACTTACCTCCATTGCAGCAAAAATTTACAACTCAGTGCTTTTGAACAGAATACATGTGGAAGTAGATAATTTGTTCCGAAAAAATCAAAATGGCTTTCGAAAAAATTGTTCAACCGTTGGACAAATCCTGACAGTATGGTGGATTATTGAGGGCGTAGGTCAAAGAATGTACAGGCCGCCTTACTTTTTGTAGATTTCTCTAAAGCTTCCAATTCTATACAAAGGGGGAAAATAGAGATCTTTCTGGCATATGGTATCTCCTCTGAGACAATAGCTGCCATAATGATGTGATATAAGATTCTAAATGTTTGGTTAGATCCCCAGACGGAGACACTGGCTTCTTCCACATCAAAGCAGGATTCCTTGCACCTTTTCTCTTTGTTATCTCCCTTGACTACGAAATGTAAACTTCCCTCGGAAGCATCATCACCTAAGTTTTACTTTAACACCAAGACTCTCAAGTCGATATCCTGAAAAAAAATTGACCAATATTGAGGCAGATGGCCTAGCCATCACTTCTGACATCATCACTAATGCCATAGTTCTACATCATGTAGAAAATGCTGGCAATGATGTAGGACTCTATGCCTCTAAAACTGAATTCATAGGCTTCAACCAGGAAGGCTTATTACAAACTGCCCCAGTGGATTCAATAAAATCCCTCAAATCATTTACACAGCGAAATAAATTCTATTGAAGAGGAAGTGAAATTCGCATAGCTGAAACCTGGACTGCCTTGAATAAAATGGATGTATTCTGGAAATCTGATCTACCTTACAACCTCAAGCAGAGATTCTCTCGAGGAACTGAGTTAATGGTTGTTAATATATGCTGCCGCTGCTTGTATATTAACTAAAACCCTTCAGTCTAAGCTTGATGATACTTATACTTGGATTCTGAGAGTTATACTAGTAAATTAAATAATATCCAACGAAATCTCTATGGACGCATCCCTGATGTTTCTACAATCTTACGCGAAGGCAGTATGCGCTTTTCAGGAGACTTCTGGCGAGCAAAACAAGAACTTGTGAGTGATTTACTGCTCTGAACGCCTTGCCATAGAGCAAGACGTATTGGCCGCCGATAAACCATCTACATTGACCAGTTATGTCATGACACAGAATTCCACCCTGAGAATCTTCTGACCTTGGTGCAGAACAGTGATGGTTTGCGGGATAGACTCATGAATGTCTGTGTTAACTCGACCGAATAATAGATCTGAAAGTCTATCCAGCAGCTGCAAGCTGTTACACTTATCTTCATCCTTGACAAGGAGCAATTTCACTAATAAGTGTTTACTGACTTCGATTTTGAGATATTCACTGAAGATCGAACTCTTGATACAGTTGTAAGTACCGGCTAAACTAGCTCGTTGATCGTTCAAGTGGAAGATCTTTTTTGGTAGTGCATCATCATAATATTTGTCTAAGAGTGGTTAGTAGTTTAATTTCACCAATCATTGGGTCGAAAATAAGCATTCAATATCCTTTAATAGAATGGTTTCACACGAAAGAAAAACAATTATATCAAATACCCAGAGAATTCAAATTGTTTGTTAACAAAAAATATATATTTAATTTTCTAAGATTATAACCGAAATTATTTTTGGAAGTTCAAGGAATTTTGGTAATTCGAATATATTAGAATCATCGCTTGTAAGAACATTTATTCACTATTTCGACTCAGCAATGATTTATCAGCACGTCCAATCGAGTGGAATGCGACACAAGATTATAGTGAACGGAATCACTACCTTACATGGATGAGGGTCAAAATCTGCTATAGCCTCCTTGTCACTTCCTCTTTTGGGGACACCTCAGACAGTAAGTAATGACCCTAGCATCCGATCGAAGAAGAAATATCGCCTGTGGAGTTCGCCCCTTTTAGTTTGAGCAAAATCAGCAGGGGATGTTTTGAATTTCATGATACCATGCCAATAAACATGGCGTCAGGGAATTTTCTGTTGCATAAGTATGGTGTGAGATGTTTTCATTGGCTGAACTTTTTAAATCATTAGTTCAGTATTTTAGCGACTGTTTATGGTAAGCCCATCAATCATTTGTGTTCTGTGAATCTACTTTCCCTCAGTCTGTAATAATAATAAAAAACAAAACAATAAATACATGTTGCTTCAAAAATCTTTTAACTATATCTCATTTATACTTTTATGTGGAGTGATTAAAAATGTTAATAGTTATATGGGACTATCTGTATTTGAAAAGTTGTCCACAATCCCTGTCCAAAAACCGTCCGGAAATTCCTTTGGCTATATTTCTCTGTATATTTTCTCAGTTCTCTCTAGCATATTAAAAATATTATAAGGTTTACTTTTCTTTTGTCATCACGCACAGCGTAAAATCACATGTGATGTTTGGAGAATTTGCTGGGCGTGTAAACGATCAACTTTTCCAACATACCTCCTGCCAAATTTATTGCCAATAAAATTACGGATCGCAACAGCATAGTTGGCTAAGATACCATACAAATGGAAATATCCAGTCTGCCCACAAATCTGACACACACCCCTTATACTATATAGAAAAACTAAATGATATTCTGGAACAATACCCAAATTGGGCCCACATATATACCGATGGCTCCAAAGTCAAAAACAAAGTAGGATGTGCGGCTATCTTTAAAAGTACTGTTCTACAGAAAAGATTACCTAACAACTCCTCAATTTTTAGTGCTGAAATTACAGCCATTGATTTAGCTCTAGACCTCATCACTAAACTAACTCAAATAAATTCATTATTTTTGCAGACTCATTATCAGTACTCGAATCATTAAAAAACCCAAAATTAAACAATCCTTTCCTCGTCAAACTCCTACATAGAATACATGCGATCTCACAAAATAAAACCATCATTTTCTGTTGGATTCCCAGCCACTTTGGTTTTCATGAAAATGAAAAAGCCGATGTGGCTGCAAAAAACTCTCTGAAACTCAACACAAGTAACATAAAGGTTCCATACACTGACTATAAACCCCTAATAAATGACTTTATTTTGAAGAAATGGCAAGACACTTGGAACAACTGTCAAAACAACAAATTATTTAAAATCAAACCCTCTCTAAAGAAACAACTAACTGAACACAGAAAATCACACAAACAAGAAGTGGTTTTATCCCTTATTCGGATAGGACACACGCACATAACTCACTCCTTCCTCCTAAAAGATGAAGATCCTCCTGAATGCATAGCATGCCAAGAGACTTATAATGTGAAGCACTTCCTGCTTGATTGCGGTGACATGGCACATATTCGAAAATTATTTTACAACGTGAACAACTTGAAAGAACTTTTCGAAAAATCAAACCCCAATTTGATCTTGACTTTTCTTAGGCAAGTTAGACTATATAATAAAATATAATTCCAATTTGGTGTCTGATGATGAAAGGGGGAACTTTGATACTTGCCAGGTAAGAAATTTTCAAAGAACAACGCACCTCCGAAAACTGATTTTTTTTTAAAAAAAAGCAAGAGAACATCGGAAAAGAAGGAAAGGAAAGGGAAAGTCTTTTTGAAAGCATTTCAACCTTATTTAAACAAAAAGAAAAAAAACAAAAAAACAACTGTTTGACCTTAAATGATCTCTTGCTGATCGATGGGTCGTTAAGTTTTAAACAAACAAACTAATGTTGTCTTCTAGATTGTTCCTCATCATGAAGAAAACATTAAAACCAGTGAATGTGGAATTTTTTTTTAAAAAAAGAACACAGCCCTATTACTCTCGTCGACGTTTATTTGTACTATTTTCCCCGAATAGAGGGCCCAAGAACCACTTAACGTTGAGGATTACTGAATGTGGTTGTCGTAAGAGCGTAAAGGGAGGAAATAAGAAGTGCTTATCATGAGGATATATAGATAAATAACGGTTGCTCGTAGAGTTGAAGAAGGAAACATTCTTCCGGGAGTCTGTACTTCAATGCAACAGTCCAGAGGAAACTTCCTCATTACTAATGGTATACGCAGGAAATGTGTACGAGATTGTCCACGCTGTGAAGAATTGACTTGGTGAAACTAGGCAATGTAGCTCGTCTGAACATTTACCATAGAAATAGCGATAGAATAGCGAGAAGCTAGCAACTAGAATGTGGCTATCATCATCTGTAAACGCTTTTGAATTCTGCCTGGGCTGGAAAGAGAGGACTTCGCAGCTCCAGCCCAAATATGACCGCAATACTCAATGTTTTTTTCTTTCTGACTTGACGTTTGTAACAATAGAACATAGCAGTAGGATTCGGGTACTTTCTGAAACGGTAAAACGAACCGACCATTTTGTCTGCGTCTTTAGCTAGGGTACGAATATACGGGTTTCACTTGGGGTCTAGGGTGAGCTTTACACCCAATAGATGTTGGAGGAAAACTAACGGACTTAGCATTGGCTCGTTCATTCTCAAAATGAATGTGGGCATTCTCAATACTCCAGAAATTACAAGTCTACCATTCGTCCATGCATTATATATTGCCGGACTTGTGTTTTTAGATTTGCTTAGTTGATTGATTCGTTTTGAACGGTTTATCAACCCTTTCCAGGTTATTTAAAGCCAGAAAAATATTTATAGATTTTAAGAATTTGATTTGAGTTAATAATTTAGTGATACAAGCCTTAGTAATTAAAGAAATTCTTCTAACGATGGCGTTATAAAAAGCAGCATCAGCCCTCTTCTATGGTAGTGAATGATGGAAATCTCTTCACAGATGACGAAGAGACAATAAAACTTTGGTTCTACAAAAGTGCTGAGAGTGCCATTGACTGAACATATGAGGAAGTTTTAAGGAAAACGAAATCAAAATGGGCATATCTACTTAAAATCAGAGAGTTATTTAAAATTTCTTGAACCCATAATGAGGAAATTTGACACTCACAACAAATATGGAAGTCATGAGGAACAGAGAAAAACAACGAGTAAACCTAACTAAAAAATCTTGTGTAAATGAATGGCAGAACAAGGATTGGGAAAGACAACAAAAAAGACAATCGTTGCTAAGAAATTAAAAATAGCTAAAAAATCTCGTTTTTCTCTTTTAGCCACAAGGTGCCGAAGAAACAGGACATTATCCCTCCGAACCTAATGTACCCGATGTAACAACAAAATTGTCTAAATCGTGTAACAGCAAAATTGTCCAAATGTCAGATTTGAACCGTTGTATCATAGAAATGATTAAAAATATATTACTGGAATTCTTCGAGGTTTTTATAAAACTATTGAGCTCTACTTTGAACGTTAAAAATATATTTAGTTGAATTCATGATCCCTCTTGCTGTTGTGATCTGATCTAGTTCTCCTCTTAACTGTTCCTTTTTTTAAAACTTATTCAGGGTTCTCTTGATTGTTCTTGAATTACTAAAGGCCTGAATGATCCTTTTACTCTCACCATTTCTCACTTGGGAAGGCATAGTGGGGCTGACGCAAAACGATTTTAACCTGTTCTCTTTTTAGCTGACTAAGTCAAAGGGTTTTTCACTGACTTTTACGTCAAATAGTGTCAAGAGGGGTATAGGTCTTATCTGAAAACATGGAAAAAAGCAAACTCAATTTAGTGTTTTTTATATATTAAACATTTGAACAACTTTGCTGTTATACCCGGTATATATATTATTTGTGTGTATATCAAGAAGACTGAATCAATAGATAAAAATAAAAGTAATCTGAAGAAATTGCTTCGAGGGATGAAACGTGTTACGTAATTTTTATTTCATTTTGTACCCTGCATAATTACATAAATTAAAGTCAATGAGCTGATCTATCTTATTTGTTTATCCTGTTGTTTTAAGATTATTGAAATATCGACAATATTGAATTGTATGAACTGATCATGGTTCTCCACATCTTTCTATCCTTCGTAACTCTAAGCTGTACTTGTTATTCCGTATATTTGAATAAACTCCTTAGGTAAACTCCTCTTGTTCTTTTGTCCTTCAGTGTCTCCTGTGAGTGCCAAATTCTTAAAGACGTCTTTCTTCATTACTTTTTTTTTTTTTAAAATATCAACTCTCTATTTCTGATTCAAAATATACGTGGTTTGTTTTTTTTATGACAGAGAAATTAAGTAAGTAGAAAGAAAATGATTTCTAGACTAAAGGAACGAGCATCTATTAAGGAAAAGAAAACTCAAATCGAGATTTTGGGCTTGGTGGACAAGCGGGCAGTCATCATGCTCATAAATCGAGGCCTCGCAAGTCTGAGTAACTAGTGAGGTGGCGAAAACATATGTTAGCACTTTGTCTGTAATGGTTATCGGGCGGCTCAAGTGTCGGACGAACTGAGACGACAGAGTAATGGGATCAGATTTAGGTGAGATTTACACGTTTTGATCTGAACTGTAAGAAGCGAAAATCAAAAAAGGATTTGTTTCGCTTCTCGAATCATTTATTTGGCGATTCATTTTTTATTTTATATTTCTAAACTTTTCATCCGGGTTATCTGAATTGTTTTGTAATTGATCAGAAAAGTAATTGCAACTGATAGGGGCATACGAATTTAAAATGAAAACAGGCGTTGCCCTCCCTTGCTTTTACAGACACACAGAGAAAAACACCTCTACATGCATACGCACACGCACGTAACTCTCTTCCGATGTCTACAGACGCTTCCCGCTATTAAACATTCGTTTTCAGAGATAAGAAGAAGAAGAAGAAGAAGAAGAAGAAGAAGAAGAAGAAGAAATATGTTTAAGCAATTTTAGTTCCGAGAAAATCAGTTCCTTAGGCAGCCTTTACTAATTGCTCAAAAAGGAGTCGAGTCGAGATATACACCGATTATTTCAGCAGTATATATATATATATATATATATATATATATATATATATATATATATATATATATATATATATAAAAATAAAAGTTGTAGTGGTTCCAACGAGAGAAAAGTATGTATATTAAAAAAAAGAGAAGTGCCGCAAACGTTTTTGGTTATAATGTGGATTTATTTAGAAAAAAATATTATGTTTTGTTTTACATAATTTTACTACACGTGTTTCTGGTCTCGTGACCGTCTTCAGGTAAAAGCGGAGATTTCCACATATTAAAAATAATTAATTTTTTCCTTATGTTTTTCAATGTTAAATATTCTCGATATGAGACATTTTCTGTTTTTGTGTTAGTAATCCGAATTTCTTTCTTGAATTGGCAATGAAGTCGGATTACTAACACAAGACGGTCGCGAGACCAGAAACTCGTGTAGTAAAATTATGTAAAACAAAACATAATATTTTTTTCTAAATAAATCCACATTACAATCAAAAACGTTTGCGGCACCTCTCTTCTCTTCTTTTTAATATATATATTTATATATATATATATATATACAAACACACTCACACACACACACACACACACACACACATACATATATATATATATATATATATATATATATATATATATAATGATAAAAATAGTTTTAATGTATGCTATATTTATGAGTTTAATGAGCTCTATATCAGGGATAGAGCATGTGTAAATATATAGCATCAGATTGTCACTTTTTTCCCAGCTGGATTTTGATTATTAGGAGTTTAAAAAATAAACCAACTGTATTATTATTAAAACTTAAACCTGACGGACGTAAAAATAAGAAACAAAACAATGTTCTGAGAGATGATAGAAATGCGATCAAATGTAAAGAAACTGTAAAAAATACAATAATTCCTAATAAAAGATAAAAAGATTGCAAAATTAATTACAGAGCGACTGTCAACCAGATCGATTTACGACCTGTCGGCTGTAACCAGTCGTTGTCGACGACAACCTGTATATATATAAATATCGTTGTATATGTGGTAATTATCTCTATTAAATGTTTCATTTAAGAAGACTGACCAAGTTACTTTTAATTTTACGTCTAGAAAACACAATTGTATGCATATAAGGAAAATATTATAGGAAAATATTATCGGAAAATATTATAGGAAAATATTATAGGGGTAGCAGTTGTCATCTTAACGGCGTTTGTCTCAAAAGCAAGATAGCTTGGCGGAGTTCATCCCTTTTCAAGCTAATCTAGTATTTAATCCAGTAAACACGACAGACGAGACAAGAATTTGAACTTTCCATAATAACGAATACTAACAGTACTAACGAGTAATGATATTATGGTTATGGTGGAATAAATTGACATGCTGCATTGCATATATATATATATATATATATATATATATATATATATATATATATATATATAATTTCTAAGGAATTTCTAAGGCACTCATGTTTCATCACCCGCGTTCATATAGACTGGAAAGTCCTCATGAGCTCACCAATACAGTTCCAAAAGCTTAAAGAAATGTCCGTGCAATAGAATGTGTTTCAATCAATTGCTTTGGGACACAAAATTGGATTTTTGCCATTGGTATGCAAAAATATTATTACTCCTCCTACTTTTATATTTGTTTAGTGTTTTTTAGTTGTAATCATATTTTGTTGCGACATCACATACGCATGCGTGCAATATTAAAACCGTTATAAGACGTATTGCATACCAACTGCTTTTTGTATTTATTGCTTAACTCTTGACTTTTAGGCAATCCTTCGTATGTAAATACTGCGCATTGTTTACCGAATTTCTTTGAAAAAAAAATAATGTGTCCTATCTTATCATGCAGTCGAATAAACTATTTATTTAACGAATAGTTTGCAAACTTTAAGATAAATAAACATGCACTGTAGTCATTGGGTTCGAGGAGGATGCTGAAAAGGTTTTGGTTCGAAAAAGAATCCCTTCAAAATTTTTTGATGTTGGATTTGGGAAGTGGTTCGGGCCGAGAAAATTTCAGTTCTCCATCGGGCGTGATAACCTAAAAATGTCTAATCGCAGTCAACTGCATTACGTATGAGTCTATTTATTATCAACTCCCCATTACGCGCGCACACACACACACACACACACACACACACACACACACACACACACACACACACACAGACTCATATATATATATATATATATATATATATATATATGAGCATTTTCGTTCATTTGGTGGACCCTTTCATCAGTTGTACTTTTATTCAAACGCGTCAAAAAGGTGCTGATGGGTCAGTGTGGACAAGTGTTTGCTGACAGAATAGGCTGATGTGACTTTTGATTCCTGTTCCGTAAATGAGCGTAGAAGGGACGTGTATGAAACTGATGACGGCAAGAGCAGCTATCGAATTAATCAGAAGGCCGGACCACCTGTCAAGAAAGACGGGTAAAAGCGGCTCGTTTTTTTTTCGAGCGGGGAAGCGAAACAAACGACTTACTCTCAGCGGACAGATATTGTGTGTGTGTGTGTGTGTGTCTATATGTGTGTTTCATTAGGAAAACGAAAATAATACTATATGAAAATACAGAACTGTACAGGTTTGGAAAGATATGCCCCTCTCTCTCTCTCTTTCTCTCACGCATACACGCATACACGCATGTGCGCTCACATAATGGCACACATCACTCGCCCCCCTTCTCTCTCTCTCTCGCTCACTCACATATATATATATATATATATCGTTATAGTTTGTAATTAATTTATACATTCATCTTTCCCATGTGCCGTGTCCTTTTAACGACGTTGGCGATCATGGCTCTCCACGATTTCCTGTCTTTTGTAGCTCTAAATAAATTTTGTCTTTTTGTTATTTCTCCCAAACCCTGTTCCACCATCCATCTACACAGGTTCACCAAGTATGTTATGCGTTGTTTTCCTCTGTCCCTCTTGCTTTCAATCTTCCCAGTGAGTATCATATTTTCCTAGCACTCTTTCCTCATTGTGTGTCCTAGTAATTTTCAGCTGTCTCTTCCTGATCTTCAGTATAAGTTCACTTTTTGTTTCCATTTTCTCTACAACTTCGTTGTTGCGTACATATTTGATCCATGATATCCTCAGCATCCTTCTGCAGAACAACATTTCTGCAGTTTCAAGTCTCTTCTTCATTTCTGAGTAGATTATCCAGCATTCACTGCCATTTAGGAGGACTGATATTACAATAACAGTTCAGTACTACTTTCCTTGTTTCTAACGAAGATTTTTTTTCTTTTTCTTAGGACTTTGCTTAGCTTTTGGAAGGCATCTTTCGTTATCCCAAATGCACCTTCGGATTTCAGTGCCGCAATTTCCGTCCTTTGTAAAAAATCTTCCCAGATATTTTTTTTTTACTTTTAAATTTTAGTATCTCCGATTTGTAATTTGCATTATAAATTTTTAAATAATAGGTTTTTGCATTTAACCGTTTCCTTTTAATTAAAAGAAAATATAGCATGTATGTTAGCTTGAGAAAAAGGTATTACTTTTAGGAAAGGAGATATTTAAAAATATTTGCTGCGCAGATTTAAATTTAGGTAAGATTCGATAAATAATGATTACATGATAAAAAACTCAACAACAAAATTAACTCATTTTCGTTTATTAGATATTTTATATTACGAAAAAATCCCCCCGTGGCCTATAATGATTAGCAGGGTTCTGTAGTCTTTACTGGCAACTGATTTAAGAGAAGGAAAATCAAAACCAGTCTGGGGGTGGTCGGGCTTCGTCAGGATATCTTGCCCAGGAAACACCACTGCTACTTTTGTTGCCCGAACGACCCTAGAGGGTTACAGGTAAAAAAAGAAAAAAGAAAACTTGCATTTCAGTGAATTGATTAAGAAAAAAAGAAAATATTATACAGCAATTCAGCACTCTTCTCCGTTTCTCAATTTTGATTCCTTAAACATCTTCTATTCCCATTCAAGCCTCATTGTCATAACTTTCATCATCTGTTACTGTAATACTAAGTTGAATTTCTGCATTTCGTTGGTTTTTGACGTCTCCGATGTGTAACTTACATTTTGAGCTGTCCCTATTGCTGACAACCATGAATTCTGTCTTCTTACAGCTCATGTTTAGAGCTTTCTTTTTGATTCCTCGATTATCTTGTCTAATAGTTATTTCAGTCTTCCTTCTATTTCTGGGACCCACACAGTATCATCTGCGTAGCATCTGTTGTTAAAGTTACATCTGCTGGTAATATATCCTGGTAGATTCCTTTTAATTCTTTTTGAATTATCTCGCTGCGCAGGTAATATAAATCCCGCGAGTAAACATGTCCTTATTTCACTCCTATTTTTTTGTTGCTTTGGTGTACTCACTTAACTCGTTCTTTGTTGGCATAGAGATCGTTTGTTCCTAATATAGATTGTGGTTTATTTGTATATTCTTTCCCGAGAAGGAGTGTATTTATGGGCAACAGTTAACGTTATATATTAAAGTAAGTTCAGAGCATCGACGTGGCGTAATGGCCAGCATGTCTCGCTAAGTCAGTTACATCTGAAAAGTGAGTTCAATCCTCACTGAGTGTACTTACTTTCAGCCTTGTACCACATTCAAGTAATGCTTAGAAAATCGGGGTACTGCGAGTTGGTGTAATGTTTAGCAAGCATGTTTCGCTAGATCGGTTACGGCTTGGTAGCGAGTTCGATGATCACAGGATTCCCCATACTTTTGGCCTTGTCCCATATCTAAGCTACGCTTGAAAATCACTATGTTAAAATAAGTTGATAACATGAAATCCAGAAGACACTGGTAATGATAAAAAGAAAAGCATAAATTTATTTTTTTCACACAGCTTCTTTTCATCAGAGTCGTTAAAGGAGCGGTTTTCAACCGGTGATGCGCGGGCGTACCAATGCGCCATGGATGGTAACCAGGGTTGGCCCCCCCCACAGTTAACAGAAGAGTAATTTATGAATTATTTTTATATTAAAAAAATGTTTATTTTTAAAAATTTACATACACCAAGCACATGGCTTCCATATCTAAGTCAACTGACGTTTCGATTGATGACGTTGGCTTATCGTTAACAGAAGAGGAGGAGCCAGTCACTATATCTGCAGATTGTTGCTTACAAATCAAGCATAAAGACGTGACCATAGATCAATTTGGAATTTCCATCCAAGAATAATATCCCCCAAGAGCTAGTAAAGCAGCGAATATTGTATTGTAATTTTCCCCATAATACATCTGAGAATTAAGAATTTCTGCACTTGTCAACATTAAATGTAAAAATAATTTAAATGCATTGATGAGGAAATGAGATTATGTTTATCACATAAGGCCAAAGATTAAAAAGTTGCCGGAGCCCATCAAGCACATGTTTCACACAAAACATACTTAAATATACAATATACACCATTATGCAAATTAATTGAAACAACCGATTTAGTTTCCTTTCTTTCACCATACGGTCAGTTTTAGACTCACTGGAGTGACAGGGTGAAATCGATTTTTATATTTTCCTCAGATTAGGTCTTTTGCAGTGGTGTTCACTAATATGAATCTATTTTCATACGTACGACGAAATTTGTTTGACCTTGAAAAATATCGCGTCATCCGTGATTGCATCAGATTTTTATCCCGCCCAGACACTATTGTCTTGACTGTCGATTAGTTGTCCTACGGCCATTGTCTGAGACAGACGTTACTCTAAGGAAGCTTACGAAACTTGTAACGCTACATGAACACACTGGCGAGCCTTACCAGTGAGCAAATCAAAGTACTCTAGACTGGCCCAGAAACTCTCCTGATTTAAATCCAATCTGCAAGGAACGACTTCGTGGAATGGACATACGAAGTACTAACATGTGCACTGCGTCATGTTTCATTGGAAAAATACAAAAAAAGTAAATAATAACGGAATTATTCGTTTTGTTTCAATTAATTTACACAAGGGTGTAATATCTTAAAAAATAGATGGTTATTTCAGAAGATTTTTTTTCTATTTTCAAATTTCCTAATTTTTCCCTACTAACATTCAAAGTGCACCCAAGAGTTTAGCTAATGGGGCCTGAAGTGAAAAAAGTTTGAGAAACATAGAGAATTCAAATTTAAATCTTTGTTATTGAATCCATTGAAAAGTTTTTGTAGGGAATCTTATTTTTTTTCTTGACTATAAAAGAAGCTAAGGGAAACAAATAGTGAGATAAATAGTGTGAAGGAGAGAGAGAGAGGGGGAGAGAGAGAGAGAGAGAGAGAGAGAGTTACAGAGAGAGTGGGAGAAAAGATAGACAGAGTGAGAGAGTTACATAATTTACGAAATGAGCAGAAATCATCGATGGCTAAGCTCTTTGTGTACGTACCCCCACTCCTTAGCCACTTCTTTCTCTGAGTATTTTAATAAATTAAAAAAAAAAAACGAAAAAAGAAAACGGACAATGTTATTTAGTGATTCATTCCATCTCACAATGTAACATCACTTCAGTTTTTTGTTTTCTGTTTATCCTTCCAAAACTGATCAATAAGTACGTTCTAGAAAACTGGGTGGTCGTCCGACATTTTAATTCTGGATCACCGAGACATACCAAGGAGTAAGAGAGGGAGATTATGTGGCCCCGGCGTCTCAAGTGATTATCACTTCTTTCCAGTCTTGAAAACATAGAACATCATCATTGACTGTGTTTCAGTTTTTACATCAGTAATCAAGTTTACTTTTACATCGATGTAGATATTATATTACAACAGACACACATATATATGTACCTATATATATATATATATATATATATATATATATATATATATATATATATATATATATAAATGTAAAAGAACGAAGAGTAAGATTTAAGCATTCAAAACATTAATTTAAAACAGGGCTCAATACAAAGGTAGGGCAATAAATCTTTATTTATTATGCACTGTTACATTAAAACATGCACATACCCACTACAAAACTGTACATCTTGTTTCAACGTTAAATTTTTTTCTAACGTTTCATCAAGCGGGAAATCCCGATCGTGATTTTCCACCTGATGTAACATTAGAATTTTTTTTAACGTTGAAACAAGATACGTTGGGTATGTGCATGTTAATGTGACACTGCATAATATATATATATATATATATATATATATATATATATCGATCGAGAGATAGAGAGAGAATTAATGCAAGTAAAAGGTTTGTCACTTAACTGATTAGTGTTACCTTCAACATTCAGAGTTTCGTAGAAGGACCCTCTAATAATCAATCTGTCCAATCTTCAGGAGACATCAGTAATTGACTTCTTATATTCATATGCACTTTTCATTGGTATAAGTTTTTTCCATAGTGTGTGTGTATGTGCGTTTGCGCGCGTGCTTCCGTTTGCACGAATGTACGTACGTGTAGAATGTCGCGGTTATTTTTTTCATTTTACACTCACTCCTTAACCATTACTCTCTTTCTCTCTTTTTCCTCTTTTCTTTCAATTGCAGCCATTTTGACTTCCGGTTTTCTAGACATATGCTGTCGTTGTTAATTCTTGAGCGTTCTTGTACTTTCTTGAATTAGATTATTGAATAAAAACAAAAGGAAAACATATTAACCGACTCGTTTCGTCCTCTGAGGGACTTGATCAAGACAATTATCAGGATTTTATTTTTGTAGCAATTATGTATATAAATACCTGTTACAAAATAATATCTTTTCATCTGCCTTGATAAAGTTCCTGAGGGGACGAAAAGCATCGGCTAAGTTTTTCTTTTGTCTTTATTCTTATTGTCATTTTACAGATATACTCTACCTGAAAATTTTAAACATAACTATTATTGTATCCTCAAATAACAATACGTACATACACGACCATGAAGTAAATTTGTATACACATGAAAGTGTAATAATTCCGGAGGCCTTAGTAAAAAACTAACTTATAATCCTTGAAGCAATACACATACAACAAAAACATCAATAAATAAAAACACTTATAACTTAAGAACCTGCAACCCCAAAGGGATATAAAAAAAAAATAAAAAAGCACGCCACACATCGCTTAAATATTTCTTTTCTTTAATAATATTTACAAAGAATATTTCCTGCCTAAATACACAGAATTTAAATTGAAACTTATACACTAAATACTTCATATTAAAATTCGACTAATACCTCTGTGTTAGGCTACGAACATATTGAATGAATAATTAAAACCATGATTACTGGAGTCTACCATCTTTAGTAAGTACGTTTCACAGATTGGTTTACTAGTTTATGGCCTTCTCGTTCATCTACTTCTTTTGACAAGTCAGTAGAGAGACATTTGTCCATATATTTGTCGATGTGTCTGGTCAGAGTACAGGGGGAAGTGGATTCATGCCTGCCTTAACATCATTAGTGGGAAATGATTAAAATCAACCCAGCCAAAACTGTTAATTTGAATTTCCGTTTTCTTCATAACCGTCCTGCTCCAAAAATTTATATACTTATGAGTAGAGATGGTATTATCTATCTATTTGGGAAGTCTCTTTCTTATGTTTGCTATAAATGGTGAAACCATTTCGTGTGGAGCTCTCAAATTTCGCTGGCATATTTGCTGAACACAAGGGAAACGTTTAACTGAAGGGTTTAACTTTCTTTTATTGTACATGAAATAAAAAAGGGCTCTATCTCTTTTCTGTTATTTAAATTTATTTTTCAGGTTAACAATTATTGCTTGTAACCGTTCGGTCTAAGTCTATAATTTCTTTTTTATTATAAATGTCTGTTGAATATATTTGTGTATTGTAAAAAGCAACTTTACTGAACAGTTTTCTCCTCAAATATATTTTTCCCTTTTAAATTATTTCTTTCTTGGAATCTTAGCAGAAAAAAATGAAATATTTTTCTTTATTAATTGCGATATATAGCTTACACAATCACTTTAAACAAAAACACCCGCTCTCTTCAGGACCGCTGTCGCTAGTCCTGAGTATGAGGATAAACTACATCCGGCAGCAAGGCTTCTGATCGAGAGGTTTTGGGGAGCATGGAACCACCCAGGTCCATCATGACCCGTGGTGGTAGCACCTGTTAGGGTTCTAGCTATAGGCAAATAGTTAACCTCCAAACTGGGGTCAAAATAGCATGAATGTATAAAAATATTATCAGCAATACATGTTATATATATATATATATATATATATATATATATATATATATAATTCACCACAAGCAAGGTGGGAGGGTGACTAGTATGCGGGGGAAGACAAAGAGTGTAAGTAAGAGAAAAGACTGGGTATAGGCGGGATTGAAGGAAGGATAAAAGATGAACGGGGTTCAAGTCAACAGATATCGGTTGACGTTGCATTGAAATTTTTGAAGATTGTAGTTATCGGTGAAGCAAGTTACATTTAGACAATAAAAGAGTTAGACCTCGATGCCAATCTAGTGGGCACGCTTAGAATCATGTATTAGGGGCACCGTGGAAAAAAGCTCATCAGAGCAGTTGCCATGAAAATATTTGTAGAAACGACAGAGGAAAGCAACATGACGTCTGTGAGAAAGTGACTAAAGTCGAGATGCCAAGTCAGGATCCATTACATTGCAGATCCTTCTTTGGATTTTGTCAAGAATCTCGAGATTAACAGCAGGGACACCAGATCAGATAGGGAAACAGTATTAAATACACGGACCAATGGTAGATTTAGAAATGTGTATGATGGACTGTGACGAGAAAAAAAAACTTCAGGAACGGCACAATATTTTACTCTAGACGAAAAACCCTCTTTACCAAAATACTTCAATGAAATTTGATCTGTAAACTGATTTCTTTTAAAAAATGTATATACTATCCATACGAACCTATCGTAAAAATCTTATCGGCATTAAATAACCCACTGAGGCTGATATGCCGTAAAATAAAATAAACCAAACCAAACCGTTGTCGCTGAGAGTGAATATTGATGAATGTAAATAATGACAATAGCGAATGATTAATGAATGATAAATTCTAATCATCAGGGACCCTGGATTATATCAATATGGATAGCGGCTCGGATTGAGGAATCGGAGAGCCGAGTTCGAATTCCAGTCGGATCCATTACATTTACTAACGTGTTAATATCCTTGGGAAAGTTATGAATCCTCTTCTATCCCCAGCTATGAGTAAATAGCAGGACAGACTAAGTTCTATAGCCTTGGGTGGCAACCAGTCTAGGAGAAAGAAAAAACTCTGAATTCAAAACCGACCTGGAGAGGGTTCGGCTCCATGAGTCTATCTTGCCCAAGAAACACCACTTCTGCTGTTTCTGGAGTACATTTGGTGCTCCTACGAGTCACGGGATAAAAATATAAAATGTGTGCGTTGCTCAATAAGTCTATTTAATTTATTCTACTCAAATACGACTATCCACACAAAAAGGTTTATGTAATAAAAATTTGTCGAATCAATAAATTAAAAAATCCATTCTTTTCTTTATATATATATATGTGTGTGTGTGTGTAAATTTGCTAAATTTATAGAGAAAGCGTGAAACTGACAGTCAGTATGAAGTACTGATTCTCATGTCGAATCTCTCTCTCTCTCTCTTCTTCCCCTTTCTCTCGCTCTCTTTCTCTCTCTCTCTCTCTCTCTCTCTCTCTCTCTCTCTCTATATATATATATATATATATATATATATATATATCCAACAATTTAGATAAGGATTAGTCAAACAGCCGACAATTTGTAATACTAAGGAATCACTCTACGGTCATTGTCACCAAATGCGATCAAACTCTTATCGTTTTACTCTTTTACATGATATAGACGCTTACTTCAGTTAGTCTTCAGATTAGATGGATAACATTGAATACAAATATCAACATCTATTCCCAGCTAACATAGATAACCTTCATCATCGCCAGATACGAAGATCACGTTATTTTGGAAACGAAAAAAGTTATTGACCGAAACGATTATTTTGCATGGCAAGCAAACAAGACTGGCCGCTGACAACCTACCAAGAAAGAAGTGTCACCCACGCACTCTAGTAACGATGGGCGTGGGCAATTGTAATGTTGTAATAGTGTATCTAATATAACCCCAGAAGAAATGCATCGAATATAACAACCGAGGTGTTAACAGAAAATTTGCAAAATGACGTCATTGTCTTGGAATTTCAAGCCTCAGCCGCAAGAAATATTGGAGAACATAATAAAAATTTCACAGCACGGAACTGCTGTTGATTGAAAGGTGATAAAGCATTTGCAGAGTGCTACATTCCTCATTATATATATATATATATATATATATATATATATATATATATATATATATATATATATATATATATATATATATGCTTATCTGATATGTTTCCTAGATAATGTTACAGATATCGGCGTGAAAATTGAATAGTCGGACCGAGTTCAGATACCATTGCGAAAGGCATGAATCCATCTCTCCTCTACATTAAACTATGTGTTTAATAGCAAGGGTAAAACTAAATCTCTAGAAATCACTCTAAGAGAAGGATAATTCTGAATTTCAAACATTGGAGAAAGTTCCGAGATAAAAAAAGTGCGTAACAATTCATTAATAATAAAGAAATGGGAAATGTGGAGATCCATAATCGCCTTCGCCATGACGGAATATAGCATATTTATGAGTATTCGCTTAGATCTGCAAGAAACAAATTTAGGTTGAGAGAGAATGTGACAAAATTCTTCAGGAAAGGCACATGGGTTCAAGTACATTAATCTTCTGAGTTATTGGTAGTGAATTCGATCGTAAAAAGTAACCAAACCTTTCTTAAAGGTCGTTGCACATAAGTGACGGTAATGAACTCGACTGGAAATTAAACTCTACTCTCCGATATTTTATTCCTATCCATTACATCACATCCTCATATATATCTAACAGAGTTCATTACATTCACATGCACAAACAGGCATAGCTAGGAGAAAAAGAAATAGATTCATCCATTTGTCATGCCATAGGTAGAGGTTAAATAGTAGCGTTGACACTTGGTTATTTAACCTTGATCGGCAATAAGTCTAGAAGGACAAATCTGGATTCAAAATCCGAGGAGAGTTGTTTGAAGACCTTGTGGCACGCAATATGTACAAGTTTTCTGTATTTGGTTCTTTCAAAATGTGGTCATTGAAGTCAACATCCAGAGATGACAGTCTGTTTCATGCTAAACGCAATCCTCAGGCCATGTCCATATATATATATATATATATATATATATATATATATATATATATATATATATATATAGGTGTATCAAAATGCTTTTACATACATTGGGGGTAGGTTCCTCACACCAACACAAGGACAAATGTACAAATGTTCGTAAATCCCTCGTTTTTGAGTTTAAAGTAAGTCCACGGTAGATGGCGCTCTGCTGCTAAGTAGACTAGGTTACATTTGTCATTCATGTACATTTGTTGCTATATTGTCTTCAACTTTTCATATGTGTAGCAGTGAGTTTACTGAGAATTGTTCCGTTTAAAAATGGCAGGATATTCATATCGTCAGTAGGCAGACATGATTTTACATATGGCCGCCCGAATGGTAACGGACGCGAAGATGCACAGATGTATCAGATAGAGTTTCCAGATCGAAGGCAGCCGTGTCATGCAGCTCTTACTGCTGTTTATCGTCAGTTGCTGGGACAGTATTTGTGGAACCACAATCTATAGATCGAGTAATACCTACAACGACGAACACATACTACAGGCTGTCGGAGACGGGCCAGTTATCAGCATATTTCAAGTGTCCCTGTCATGTCGTACATCTCATAGTACCGCATGTACCCGTATCATCTGCAACGTGTGCAAGGTCTTTCGCCACGGGAGAACTTTTTCCGATGGTTTATTGCACAAACTGCCGACCCGTTGTTTGTCTCTTCAGCGTTTTTTTACGGATAAAGCAATATTTGGAAGAGATGGAATAACAAATTTATACACCCAACGTTTGTGGGTGGATCGGGATCCCTATGGGACAATACATGCTAGACACCAGCATCAGTTTACGATTTATGCGTGGACGGAAATTGTAGGTAACTGTTCATATGTCCTCACAGCACGTCTTACAGAAGCTGCCTACAGGGACTTTATTTCGAACACGCTTCCAGACCTGCTAGGGGATATACCTCTGCTAATACGAAAATGCATGTGCTTCATGCATGATGCGGCTACTGCACATTTTAGTCACATTGTTCCCGCTGCACTGGGTGACATCTACCATGAAAGGTGTATATGTAGGGGAGGGCTAGTTCCATGAACTGCACGTTCCCTAGACCTCGATTCTTTGGATTTTTTATTTGTGAGGCCACATAAAAAATTGGTTTATACAGCAGACATTAATAATGCAGATACGGTTCATCAACGTGTCATGGGGGCCTGGGAAACCATTTGACACCGTACGGGAGTATTTGAAATGATCCGACGGATGAAAGTATGTGTAGAAGCAAGCGGAAAACATTTTGAACATTTGTTAAGGATTGCTTTGAAGAGGAACAAAGATTGTCTTTTGGACATATGTTTATATGGACATTTTACGTTGTTTTGGTGTCAGAACCCCGTCCCTAAAGTCTATAAAATTGTTTCTGGAGTGTAAATTAGATTAACATTTACCAGCGTCTACCGTAAACATTAAACTTATTAACTCGAAAAGGAAGAATTTGTGGACATATGTTTATGTGGACTTTTGTTCTTGTTTTGTTGTGAGGAACCAGCTCCAAAATTTGTAAAAGTATTTTTGATATACCATATATATATATATATATATATATATATATATATATATATAGCCGCGTCTACGTACGAACATGTAAATATATGCAGAGCATATAGACAACATATCAGAGATGTAGACTCAACGCATTTTCCCTTAGCTTCAAATCTGTTTCTTTTTTGCTATTTGATTTGTCAGTTTTCAGGGCATTTATTTCTTTAATCTGCCGTCTTCCTGTTCTTGCCGTTCGCCACATGCTCTCGCGGTACAATTCGCCGTATCAAATTGTCAAAACTACCTTTCCTTGCGTCAATATAAACAAGCGAAGTTTTGTCTGTTTCCTAACATCGACGCCTCTGACGAGATTCGTTTTGTTTTGTTTAATGGTTGCTGTTGAGCAAGATTTTCGACCTTAGTGAAATTGAGGAACGCCTGTCACGTCATACGGAATAGAGTCGCTTTTAAAAATTTCGCCTTAGAGAAAATTATTTATCTGAGAAACCTAAATAAATGGAGTATTTATTCACTTTGAGTTGAAGTGCAAAAAGATAAGTCACAGAAAAATATAGTTGTACAATAGGCACTGGTCAACAGATGCCAAGAAACAAAACACGTTTTTTAGCTAATTTGACAATGATGGTTACAAAAATGACCTTAGTTTTTCAGGGTTAGCTACCATTTTTGCTGTACTGAAATTGCTCATTTTTGGAAAAAAGATCAATTTACGATCTTGGCTGATCGCAAAATTTAGTTAATAAGGTGAGCAAAAACCTACCGATTTTCATAAATATTGTCATCGGTCAGTATCATATATACAGAAAACAAATGAAAAAAATGCTTTTATTCCCCAAAATGAGGCATTTCTGAGCTGCAAAAACGACAGCTAACCGAGAAAAAGTATGGCCATTTTCAAATTCAGCGCCCTCAAATTGGCTAAAAAAGATGTTTGGTGACGATATCATTTCCCTAAAAATTTTTTTGCTAACCAGTGTAGGCGCTGCGACTAGAAATAATAGTTTTTTTTACTACTTTTGTTGTTCATATTACTATATTTAAAAGCTCCAAGTCATGTATAAAGAAAAATTCTTGAATTTCGTAAAAGTTAATAGGGGCCCATGTAAATTAATTTTAAGTTGACCTCGATACGGATCCAGAAAACAAATATACTGATACCTTAATTTTCTTAAAATGTAAAACATTAAAAAAAAAATTGAAATTTGGTGTTCCTTTTCCAGATACGAAGGTGGGCTGAAGACTAACTAGGCTGTCTGTGAAGGAGAAATGATATGGCCGTGAAATCAATTTACCTGGAAAGAAACAAATCATTTATTAATAAGATTGGTTGGTTGGTTTTGTATAGCAATATATCCACACCTCTATGGGTTATTTAATGCCGAAATCTAAATATTTTGTACGCAATTTTATGCTTTCAACTAAATATATTTTGATTGAAATTGTATACCTTCAACTACAGTTAAAACGTATTGTTGGTCATTTTGCTATAAAATTGTATTTCCGGTAATTTTATTATAATATATTGTTGCTATTTGTTTATATAAAAATGTATTGCCGGCATATTTAATATAAAAATATAATTTTATATTTTCAGCTTTTTGTTTTGGTTTGAGTGTTCAGCATTTGCCCATACCTGGGTCCCTAACAGGTGCTACCACCCCGGGTCACGGTGGATCTGGGAACAAGAGCAATTAAGAGGTGTTTCCACGCTCCTCAAATCCTCCAATATTCGATCATGCTGCCGGATTTAATTTATTAATAAGAAGATTTGAATTGAAAGCATGCAGGATTTCCCAACTCTAGCATCACCCCTTCATAGTCAGCCGATGAAGGAGTGACGTTTTCAGCCCACCCTCGTATTACTATCGATTAAGCACTACAGATTACGAAGTAAAATAAAATACATTTAAAGAAACCGCGTCCTGTGAGCATATTTGTTTCGGGTTTCGTTGGTGGGGATCCATTTACAATGAATTTACATATAAAATTGAACTCTCTATTAATATGAAAAGAAATTTTAAAAAAATGATAGATTATTTCTGATTGTAGAGCCGATTGTACAACTCTACCTAAATGTGTATGTGATTTTGGTGAATTTTGTTTTAACTTAAGTATTACAGTATCTATCAGTAATGGTTCACTTGTAGTATATGCATTATCGAGGTCACCAATTTGTAGTAGATGTAGTTGCCTAATTTTGTTTATAATAATGAATTTTCACTAGTGTATAAGCTCTGAGTTTGCCAATGTTGAAAAGAAAAAAGAATAGTAAATTGTTTTTGAGGAATCAGGATGAATGAATAAATGCATTTATTATTCTTTTAAGGTGTCGCCGTGCGAACTTTCCATAATTCTTAGTAAATTTACAACATTGGTGAGAGTTCACTTGTAGGTCAGTCAAGTGGGCGCCGGTGAATCGATGAGAGTTCTACCGAAGATCAGCATGACACAGTGCCTTTGTGAATCAGTGAAGGCCAATGAAACAAATCGTAGTAACGTAGACATCGTAATACAAGTTTGTGAATTGTTTGAGGAACTATAAATTCAATCAAGGTAAACTAAAACCAGAAAAAGCTAGTAGTAGATTGATTAGGATATTTTTCCGTGTCGAACTGTCATTACAACGGTCGTATTATAGGATCTTCTTAAAGTAATAAAACTGTTTTTCGAATGATCATTTAGTTTTGATTCTACGTAGTGAAAAGTGTTTCTATATAATCACTTGCGGAGTCAGGCTGGATGAGTTAATGTTTCTTTTACAAGAGTAAGGATGCAGCATTTTTTCCTTTTCAAATAAAGTGTGTCGCGGAATTACCAGTTGTTGAAAGGATATATTTAGTGAGATGTGCAGAGAAATATTAGTTGATAGAATTGTGGGCGAAAAGAGAGATTCTTCAAACAAAAGAGTGAAAGTGAATATATAAACGATTACTTATTAATTATAAGTAATCGTTTTATTGCCCTAGCAAACTAAATAGAATAAAAAAGACTCAATGAATATTTGTATGTAGATATGTCTTTGTAGTACGTATGCATGTGTGAAGGGAAATTATGAGATATATTTGGGAATAGTTCTTTCTTGGATTGACATAATTATTAGATATGCCTATATGTGTGCTTACGTCACTTGTATGTAGTGTACCGTGTTGTGTTTCATTCGATATAGACAAGAAGTATTACAGATTGTCATGGAAAAATATAGAAAGCTAAATTTTTTAGGATGGATCTACAGATTAAAAATCCATGTAGTCCCTAAAAGGTCCAGGTGAGTTAAGTGTTTAGAATCCCCAAATCCATGATGCCTGCTCCTACCGAGGCGATACATATAACTTTTTAATCATTCACCTCACAAACCTGTGTAATACCTCTTTTCCAACTAATTTGATAATGAGAAATCCAATTATGACCTTATTTTTAACATATAAGTGTATAAGTACAACCAGACCTAAAAAAAAATCAAGGTTAAAATTCAAAAATTGATTCCTAATATTTGCGACTCTCTATTGTTTGAGTGTCATAAACCTTGATGAAACCCGAATGGTTCATCAGATTCTTTTGAATCACTCATCCTCACCTGAGAGTCTTCTTACAGGTGTCCCAGATAGTTGAGGATATATAAGAGGAAATATCTCTGTCTAGTAGAACAGGGAAGCTCTGCATCCAGTACATGAAGATGGTCAAACTTTTATTGCTCTTCTTTTGGGAAGAACTTACAGGAAACTGAGAACTTCTCTTGCTGTGTGTTTCAAGAATGATCCCAGTTCTTCGTGCACAAAGGGAATACAACCTATGTAAAGTGCTTAACACTCTATCTAGATCAAATGGAGCAACAACCACTGGTTATGAGTGAAGCCCAGTTTGCCAAGTATATTTCGGGAGGATAGTAGACAATTAGGCGATTCCATAGATTCTGGTCTGGTGATTTCACAGACCAAACAAATGAACAAAAACTAATGAAGAATGTTTAATACTAGAGGAGGCTTAGCTCACGGTCAGGGAATAACTTCAAGTTCCCAGTTAAAAATCGTCTGCATTCTGCCGCAAACTACCTCTGTGTGTGCCTCCCTCGAATGTTTCTATAGTACACACATTTCCAATACAGATCAAGACACGGGCCTCAGGCCTATTACTACCGTAAGAGATTGTGAATATTTCATGAAGTTCAACTCCTACTTATCCACGCATTTACCATTTTCTTACAATAGATTACTAGACTAGTACGCGTTGCCACAGGAGTTGTAGCCTCTTCATCTGCCAATGCGGACAGTGTGTTTCACCTTGGTGAGGAAGCTACAGGAAGGCAGACCGATACGAACTATGCTGACGCCAAACTCAGAAAAATATGACAAAGTGGTGTCAATTGGTTCAGCAAATAACAGTGCAGATATTCATGATCAGCAAGTGGAAATAAAACCTCTCAATCTTTTCATACGTTTAACATACATCATATAGAATCGCGCAGATATTCAAGGTTACCAAAAATATGAGTTCAGTAAACAGCCTGCTGCCATTTTTGAGAATAGTGCCAGGAGGAAGAATACCAAAAGTGATTTTATAAAAGAGTTAAAAGTCAGTGTGGAAAAGATATCAGCAGAAGCTTTACCAAATGCCACGCATGGATAGACGGAGGGCATCTTCTGCACAGTGTGCTCTGGTCACCGAGCAGCACTTACATGGATGTTTGTGACAACTATATCATTTATATCATCAACAACTATGGACCTGATTCTGTCGTGTGCTTTTATGGTTACCCTGATGTAAGCATGTCAACAAAGGTGGACGAACAAGCCTCCGCGCCCAACACCAGAATGTATCCCAAGACATTCTCTTTGAACTGAGCTTGCAGGTAACCGGTAACCAACAGTCAATTTTAACAAACTGTCAAAATAAGGCAATTGATGATGGTCCTTACCACTGCGAATATAGCATGCCAGCAAAGTACAGCAGATGAAGACTTTCTGATATGTAGCACTGCAATTGAAGTTGCTGTAGCACTCAAAATCTAGTTATAGTAATCGGGGGTTGGGCGCCCCATGGCGGTGTAATGGTTAGCAAGCTTGTCTCACTAGATCAATTACGACTGAGTAGTGAGTTCGATCCTCAGTGAGTGCCCTATGCTTTCGGCCTTGTGTCACATCTAAGCTACGCTTGGAAAATCATTATGGTAATCGGGGGAGACACCGACTTACTCGTCATGCTGATTGATAAAGCTCTCCCGAATCTATATATGCAATATGCCAGGCATGCTATCTATAACACAGACAGTATCAAACAAATACGACATCCAGAGGCAAAGGATGACCTACTTGTTGGTCATGCAATTCTTGGGTGTGACTCGGTATCCGCACTCTACTATATCGGGAAAAAAAGTTTTTAAAAGTGCTTGTGGGAGAGGACTGGCAGATCCCTGACATCTTCAAAAGGCCAGATACAACATAAGATGATATTGAAAGAGCTGGTTAGATGTTTCTTCTCAAGATGTATGGTGCAAATGCTCGCTCAACAACTGTAGACAAGCTGAGGTTTATCTTGTATTTGAAGATGATGAAGACGTCACTTTCAACGACTGACCTTGCCAGCCTTCCTCCAACATCGTCATCAGCCAAATTTCATGCATATCGCACTTTCTTCGCAGTTCAGGAGTGGCGAGGGAACCCAGAATAATTGGAGCTAATCAAGTGGGGCTGGCAACAGTGTGATGGTACGCTAAATCCAATATTTAATGACAAAGCCTCAGCTTCTCGTCATATGTTACGCATTGATTTCATGTGGATGTAAGACATGATGTGGTAAAAGATTAATGTGCCGAAGATCAGGACCAAATTGCACGTAAATGTGTTCCAAGTGCATTGGGTTAAATTGTACGAATGCTTCTCCCTTCTTCTCCCTTTGGCGATAAAGAAGATGAATAATTTGGAATGACTGAACAACCATATGCACAGGATTTAACTGTCTGCAGAATTCCAGCAGCACTCATGAAACTCAAATTCAATAAGATTGCAGTATAGCAGCTGCTGCACCTTGTTTCTATAGATTCACTAGACATCGCATTATACATTGTCCTAAGATATTCATTCTACCTATAATAAATTGCATATTCTCTATATTGTTTAGGTTAGTAATGTATTTTTTTAGGTCATGTGGTCCTTATATCTTAAAAATAAAGTCAGAATTGGATTTCTCATGATCAAATCAACTGGAAAAGAAGTATTACACAGGTTTGTGAGCTAAATAATTAAAAAGTTGTAAGTGTCGACTTGGCAGAGGCGGTCATCTTGGATTTTGGGTTCTCGAACATTTAGCTCACTAGGGACTTTTGGGGACTTGAATTTTGAATCAGTAGGTCATAGATTAGCATCCCTGAAAAAATCAGCTTTCTATATTTTTTTCATGTTGTTATATTAATATTGCTAATGTTCCTGGTCTAACATATTTTTCGGTGGAACTGAAACATTTCATAGGGGAGAAAAACACACTCTATTACTCAGATTAAAAGCATATCACTAGCTAAAAGAAAAAAAAAAACACCCCCACCCCAAAAAAACGAAAGATTCTTTTGCTCCGTTTGCTTATGTATGGCTTTTGGTAACGCCATCCAGCGGTCGTTAGCAGAGATTCTTTGGTAGACAAGTAGGACAATCACACAGAAGAAATAGTTGAACGAAAAAAGTGGATGATGTAATTAATGTAAGTCAGGGTAAGGCGATAAGTACTTATAAACAAAGAAATATAAATAAATAAACATACTAGTATTTTGTTCAGACGTGATATTTAATAAATATGTAATCCTTTCAAGGTATCTGTTATACGATAGACACGAAAAGGAAAAAAAATCTACACAATGTCCTGTATTTGCGGATCATAGTTTTATCGTGAGTACAAAACAAAGAAAAAAATTCTCCTTTTCCTTCCTCAAATCATAATCTGTAAATAACTCTGTGGCAAACAAAAACTGTGGAAAGTCATTCAACCAAGTTGAAGCACATCCGAAAAGAAAGGAACTCGAAAAGTGGATTATGCCAAAAATTAACCTACGAATAAAAAACGTTAAGTGATAGTAACAGCATGTCCTCAATAAGAAGCTAGTTGCTACATGCACAAAAATGCTTACAGCAATTGGGGTTGGATATGAAGAAAGGTACAACAATACGCTTGCATCACCTCATTTACTTTCACTTTATTAAAAATTCACTTTATTAAAGAAAGCAAATATTGGATAATCCCTTATGATTTTCGTGATTTTCTGATTAGTCTTTGACTGCTTGGAGCTTGAGATTGACTCTGGTCGACCACTTACAGCTGCTAATAAAAAAAACTTAGGTTTTCAGTTATCAGCTGATTTGGTTTGGTTTGGTGGTTAGTTTTGTTTTACGGCATATCACCCTCAATGTATTATTTAATGCCAAAAAAAATTATTGCTAGTAAATTTTCTTCAAAAATGTATTGCTGGTAATATTCTTTTTTACAAAAATGTATTGCTGGTATTAAAACCTATTTTTTGCACTTTCATAGTGCTTTGACCCCAGTTTGAGTGGGTGCAGAGACCTGATGGAAGACGTAGGGGCGTCCGGCATCGATCTCGTCCATCCAGGGCTTCACCACGCTCTTCAGCACCTCCTGTTAGATCTCAGCGGTGACTGTCAGGCACTTTTAAAAGAAGATCGGAGGCATGACGTTCCCCTCGCTGCACACAAGGCCAAGATGACCCAGGTGTTGCTGCTCAACAATGTTCCTCACCACTGGTCGCCGGACTTGTGGCAACCCTCCTCACCTGACTGCAACCCCCTTGACTATTTCTTCTGCGGCATGATCGAGGCCAAGACCAACAAGCACGCTCACAACACACCGCTATGGACATGGTCGCCAAGGACTGTGACTCATTTCGCGCCCGCCTTGATATGGTCATCGCCGGCGGCGGCTACATTGAAAAATAATGTATTATGTAACTCAAAACTGTTACTAAATAAACTGTCTGGTCTCTGCCTGTACAACTTTTGTTTTTATTGCCTATTTAGTTTTCTTTTTGTCAAGTGTCGGGTTTTGCTGCAACACCCTGTGTATAGAAGGAGCACCAGATCAGATATGACAGCAATATTCTATGCACTTGACGAATGGTAAATTTATAATTGTTAAGATGATAAAAATTGTTTGGCACGACACAGTGCATTAATTTTCCTGGGAGCAGGCCTAGTAATTCATTTAATATAATCGCTCCACTTAATGTCAGTGTTAAACGTGAGCCTAAGAAGAGGCAAGGTGTTGATCTTCTGGCGATTAACGTCAGCTATGCTGATGTAAGGAAAAAAAAAGAAGAAAACAGACAACTTCGGGGGATATTTGTGGGCGCATTTTTGGTTGAATATATGATGGCAAATGGTTGATTTTCCATAACATCAAGTACGGTATTTAGGCAAAATTGGAGTATGGTGTTCTATGCTTTACAATAGAAAGATTTAAGAATGTAACACATGATACAAAGGAATTCTTATGCTTAATTTATACGCATTAATGCTACTGTAGATTACTGAAGTGAATTTGACCCTCTCTGTTTGCTTGAATACATTGCATATAGCTATTGAACATATCAGGAACATTTTTGATTGCAGAATAAAATATCCAGAAAGCGGATTTACCTCGCTTTTTTAATGCAACTTTCTCGAATATCCAAGAAGATAAGAAAGTAGATTTGATAAATTTGATGCTTTTAAAATGGGCTAAAAGCAAGACTCACTAAATTTTGCTTTGAATAAAATGTTCTAAAACAGTTTAGATTGTTGGTTCTTCTTTGTAAACAGAGGTTTATATTGACTTTATATTGACTTTTGATTTATATTGACTTGTATTGACTTTTGTTATGTGTCTGTATGTGAATATCCTGTCTTTCTGACCATCTGTGTATCTGAATGTCCGTCAGTCTGACATTCTGCGTAACATGTTGAAGAATTTTCAGACATATCACCTGGCAATATTCCAGAAGATTTTGCCTTTGGCGAACATACCGTATTTTCTGCCATTTTACTTGAGAAGGCGTAGAAGAGTAAAAGTACGTGAAACCTTCAGGTAGACAAGATTCATAGCATACCGCTAGCAGTATTGATAGTGGGAAACCCTCTCTCCACCTCCATCTGTGTTTATATATATATATATATATACATACATATATATATATATATATATATATATATATATATATATATATATATATATATATATATATATATATATTAATTATTACTTCAAACCTTATTATAGTGGATACTTCGTATTTGAAATCGACGGTGCAGTTTATCTTTTATTAAACAGTGTCTATAATCTTTATCGACCTGCGCAATCGAGAAATCCCCCAAAAAATTGATTCCCCGTCAAGGTTCAAACCTGTGACCCTTTTGTAGGGGAAATCACCATTTCATCTCGTGTGCTAGGTCGCGAAGAATGTCTCAGGAAGAAAGTTTCTATTTTCCTACTTTAAGGAAAGCACAATCTCTTTGCTCAGATTATTTTCTCGAAAACTTAATTTTTGTTCAGTTTTGTATCCGAAATGTGGTTTTCCCAGAGTCAATAACGCTATAATTATTATACAATTCTTCATAAACCGTCACTAATTGACAAAATACAAGAATGAAATAAAGAAACAGTTATTTCAGTATTGTTTCGTAATCAGTGTTTTTTTTTGTACAGGCTTTGCGCCACAGTCTGTTCATTGCAACGAATCCGTCTAAATTAAATGAGTATGAGTTGGTCTTATTAAATTTTGTTTATGTAACATTATTATGTAGTCAAAATATATATTTAAGTCAATTTTTTAAAGTTATGAATTTGCAACAGGTGTTTTGATTATATGAATTTACAACAGAATTTGAAAAGTAGTAAATTAAAACCATTAGAATATATTTAGATACAGTTTTAATAGTTTGGGCAGAAATTTTTTAGCCCGACTCATATCTTGTCCATCAGTTTTAATGAATTAATGTTTCCCTTATCTAGCTTCAAATTCTTGTGTTCATATAACATTGTTAGGATTATAAATAGTAAATTGATTTAAGTCAACATTTTAAGTTAGGAAGTTGAAACTATATACCTTGAAAGCTGTCAGAATAAAATAACTCACTATACTTAACAGTGTATATCTTTAATGAAAGACACGCAAACATGCATGCATGCCAAGTTGATGTAGACATACACACAGACATGTGCGGAAAGACACACACGTACATATGTATGTGTCGTGGTCTTGTCTAAAGATGACATTTCTGTTTAAGTGTTAGAAACAACTAAGCTTAGCAGTTGACGGCATCTCATTCTGTGTATATGAATTCCATTTTAAAGATTTTCTTTACCTTTCTTCATTTTTTTCTTTCTTCATTTTAGAGCTTATTTTATTATTTATTTGTTTATTTTACTTTTCATTTTAAAGCCTTTCTTTTTTTTCTTTCTTTTTCTTTCTTTCTTTCTTTCTTTCTTTCTTTCTTTCTTCATTTCAGCTGTTTTTAAAAATCATTTCTTCTCTCGTTTTTAAATGAGATTTTTTTTGAGATCAAATTTAAAGATTTTTGTCTGTTCTTTTGTCTGTTCTTTATCACCCGTTTTCAATCAATTTAATTTTCACCAATGTTTTTTTTTCATTCTTTATCAGCACTTCTAATTTCCCCCTTATATATTTAATTTTTATTTACCATTAATGTTTCCCGTTCTTAACTTACAACGTCTACCCGCAATTTGTTTTTAAAAGAGTAAGCCGTAAGACATTTGTGTAATACGAGCAATAAAGAATATCATTTAATGCCTAATCCCAAATAGTGACTGTTGCTTCGGGCAAGTCAGATGGATTCAGATGGATTCAAATGATTCATAAAATCAAGTCCGCCACACGGTAGGTTTAGTTTTCGCAAATAATTTTTTTAATCATTTCATCCCAGGCAAGGCAATAAAGCCACAAAGACGAAAGGGATTTTATTGAGTTTTAGAGAATATCAGAAAAAATAATATTAAGTGGAGAGAACAATAAAAGAAGAATTAAGAAGGCAGACGATAATGACATTACATTTAAATCTATGAAGATTAAAGTTAACTGAAGACAGAAGAGAGTTCTACAAACAAGAAGAGCGAGTGGAAAAATTGTTTATTCGTACATTTTTAAATATATTGCAGCAATACTGTATCTATAATAATAATTCATAGCGTGATTATACAGAATGATGAACAAAAAAACAAAGAAGAAAATGCATGGAGACGATGATGACATACAACAACAACAACGCTACTAATATTACTAATAATACTAATACTAATAAATGTGACAGATTATGGACCGAAACTATTGAAATTTACATTCTCATTCTCATATTTGCACAGATCTTTACATATTGTAGAATTATTTTGAAGGTTCTTCTGGGATTTACTGCATTTTATACATGTGACTTAATTCTAGTCTTTCAGACTTTAGCTGTACATAAATTTTATTTATACATACACATAGCGATTTTAATGAAAGTTTAAACAGATAAACACAAACATACAACATCAGACAATTAAGAAAAACGATGCTGGCAATGTCTGCTATATCACCAACCAATTTTTATCGACAAT
>CAHIKZ030001668.1:3772500-3807500 GCA_903632075.3 Acanthosepion pharaonis | reverse complement strand
GCACCAAAATTTACATGTACATGCTCCAAGTTAGCGGGAAGGCCAAGACCGACATTGCATTTTCCAACTCCCATCGATAATGGAAATAATCGATTTTTTCATGCTTCTACGGCAGTTTTCATGTAGTTTGCGGCCATTTTCTACTGGCCAGAGTGAGACCCTATAGCTGGCTGCCACGAATAGGCAGGAAGATTCTATTGGCCAGCGTGAGAGCCAACAGCTGACTGACACGAATGTTAATTAGCATGCTAGCAGGCAAAAAAATCGATAGCTGCATTCGTCACAAGTGGGAAAAATTTAAATCTGCATGGCACTTTACTCCAATTGGCTCATTTGCTTGCTTAAACTCATCGTTGATTCTGATTCCGGAGAACTGGGTTGGGTGTGAAAAAGTATTTGTTGTTAACATTCTTTTCTTATTTGGTTTTTTGAATTACGAGTCCTTTTGTAAAGCTGATCGTTTTGTGTTCATTTTGTTTAGTTCTTTTTTCGTAACAGATTTAATGTTTAGTATAGAGCTTAGAAAAATTCGCAGGCAAGAAGTAAGGCATGTAGCAACATCAGTCGGCAAAGGGCACTCCTTTAAAGGCAAGGAAGGGCAAAAATATTTTAAGTCAAGTGATAGCGATTGTTCTATGAGTCGTACGATTTTTGAATCAAACACGGGCAACGCCAGGCCATGCTGCTAGTCTTTGATAATGACTTATGTAAGCCGAAAGCTTAGGTAGGATTAAAAAATATGTATCAATTTGGGGATTTTCTTTCATCTTTTAATGATTATGTTATTAAGCTTATCAGACAATATGAAAAGAATTTACATAAAATAAACAGACAAAAGTTGTCTATATTATTTAATGAAACATGCATCAATATATATATATATATATATATATATATATATATATATATATATATATATAGTAGGAACTGAAACCCTATCCTAACCTAAATATGTTGCCTATCTCCGTAGAGACATCATGCGAAATAAGAAAAACTCTCAAATAAATCAGATAAAACTAAATATAAGTCAAAGTGTAAAAAGCCGTAACCCAAAGACAAATGAGGCAAGAAGGAAAACATAGTATGACAGACGGTAAGCCAGAAGCTACAATAGATGAGATAAAAAGCAATGATCTCTCGGGAATTGAAACCGAAGATTCTGGCCCCGATATAAACATTTCACAGATTTAGACGATGGTATTTTTAGTGTCTTAAGTAGAACCATATTTTCGTTGTCTTTTCTTCATCTGTGAGAAAACTGTTCAACATTCACTGCCATATGTGAGGATCGATATTACATAACACTTCAGTAATCTTTTCTGTGTTTTCTAACGAAATCAGTTAATTTTAAATACCTGTTTCATTTTAGGTTGTCTGTTTTGCTGACTATAATGCATTCTGTACACACTTAAAGCATACGCCAAATCAGGAAAGTAACAATTAAATATATAATGTATTTATTAAACACGATCAATCAGCTACAATATTTATTTTATAGACTGATGTTACGAAAAGCGGTATGAAAAATTATTATTACTTATTATCAACCTACAGATGCCCAAGAACAAAAAAAAATATACGAGTGGAGTTTAAAAAAAATTCTAAAATGACGCAATTGTATTAAAGAGACAGACAACAAATGACATTCTTTCTAAAATAATCTTGTGTTTTGATTAACCGGAAGTAGAAATCCTATATGATGACGAGTCATATCAGATTTAAGATAACTTAAGACCATTTGAATGATACTCATATGCAAATATTTTTTAACGTTATCAAAAATAATAGCAAAGCTTAATTTAAGAAAAGGTTATATTTATTTTACTAAATGATAGTAACACTTATTTGTACACCATACACATATTCGCACACACAAACACGGACACACACGCCCATAAACTGCATTAGTTCACATAAGCACTCACGCACACATGCAGACACAAAAAACATGAACACATACGGGCATACGCAAACACACACGCGCGCACGAGGGCACACAGAGACAAACAAACTAATTATGTTGATTGCTAAGAGAAGGCGAGGCTTGAAGATACCATCGCTATTTTATGAAAGATTGCGGTGAGGTTATGCAAAATAGAGTCGGTGGTGGCGGCTATATCATGAAAGGTGGTGGTGGAGTTTTATAAAATAGAGATATGTGATGGTGGCTATGTCATAAAAGGTCTTACAAAACATTTCGGTGAGTGCTGGCTATTTCATGAAAGGTGGAGAAAGTTACGGAGTTGAAACCAATAATGCGAAAACCAACATCACACAAATAAACTGCAAATTAGCTAAAACACAAATATCACAAATAAATCGGCTTCTAAAATCCCCCTGGCCAAGTCCAATAAAAATATTGTGCATCTAATATTGCATTGCAAACATTGTTAACAGTCATAACATTAGAATAGTCTACAGAAATAATTTTAGAAGCCGATCTCTTTCTGATATAGAAAAGAACATAACTAACCAGACACATCAAATATGGATGGATATATATATATATATATATATATATATATATATATATATATATATATATATATATAAAACCCTGTCCTAACCTAAATATGATTACCAATCTCGCAGAGACATCATGTGAAATAAAAAAAACTTCTCAAATGCAGAAATAGATCAGATAAAACTAAATATAAGTGAAAGTGCAAAAAGCCGTAACCCAAAGATAAATGAGGCAAGAATGAAAACATATACTATAACAGAGGATGAAGTAAAAGCTAATATAAATTAGACAAGAAGTAATGATCTCTTAGGAATTGAAACCGAAGATTCTGGCTCTGGACATAAACAATTTCAGTGATTTAGACTCCGTCACTGATGAAGATGAATTAAGATGAATAAATAAAATAAGAACATAATTCATTGAAAGTTACAGAGTTGAAATTATTAATGCGAAAAACCACATCATACAAATAAACAATAAATTAACTAACACACAAATATGAGAAAGAGACCCGCTTCTAAAATCCTCCTGGCTAAGTCTAATACACATACTGCGCATCTAAAGTTGAATTGCAAACAATGTTAACAGTCATACCATTGGAATACTTTACAGAAATAAATAATGTATTATCTGTAACGTCCTTAGCAGCTACTGAAAAAATAGTGTCAAGACAAAGAAAAGATCAAAACACGGGCAAAAAGAACCTTATTGGAAGGCAAATTTATAAAGCGAGAACTTGAGTAAATCAGACGTGAATTACCGATACTGGATGAGATTTCAAGAATTACAAATATTTCGACACGGATAAGCAAGAAGGTTAAGCAGGAATATAAAATTAAAAAAGTAAATGAAATTGAAACAATCAAGTAAATTCTTAAACAGAAACTGAAATTAAAGGCACACACACACACACACACACACACACACACACACACACACACACACACACACACACACGGAGACAAAAAAGCGTTAAACTAATTTGTTGATTGCTAAGGGAAGGCGAGGCTTGAAGATACCATAACTATTTTATGAAAGATTGCGGTGAGGTTATGCAAAATAGAGTCGGTGGTGGTGGTTATTTCATGAAAGTTGGTGGTGGAGTCTTGTAAAATAGAGATATGTGTCGGTGGCTATATCATAAAAGGTCTTAGTTGGGTGTCGCAAGAATTAAAGGCACAGAGAAAAAAAGCTATGAAAAGCATTGCAGGATCTACCGACAAAATAAGATATTTCAAACAGACTTCAAGAAATTCTACAGAGAAATTGGAAAAGAATCTATGGAAGACAGAAGTTTGCCATCTAATTAAGAAGTTCAAAAACTTTGGCATATTTTGAGCAGAATATATAATATTATACCAATTCAGGACGGTGCAAAACAACATGAAGGATAAACCTGTACAAGAATGAAAAATATAACCAAGAATAATGTATGGCAAACTCTAATAAAATGCCTGAAATGAAAATCACCATACAATGACAAAGTACCCAACTTTTGATTCTATCATCTGTCATCAATCAATAAACACAAAATTTTTCAATGCGAATTAATAATCCCAATGAAACTCTCGAAAATATCACTGATGGCATTACACATCTACCAAAAATGGGCGAAACAGATGATCCTAAAAGTTTATAGGATTATAACATATCTGTCGACAACATATAAATTAATCACGACTGTACTGATTGACTGTACTTACTCTTTTCTCGATAAATAAAACATTCTCCGCCTATAACAGAAAGAATTCAGAAGAGTTTCCTATGTTTGCAAAGATCAAATATTGATAAATAAAATGTACTTGGAAAATTGCAGGAAAAATGTAGAAATCTCAGCACAGCTTTGATAGTATGTCACAGTCTTTGGACCCTTCAGGCATTGGAAATGTTCAAAATCTTCTCGGTGATAGTAAATGGGATTTTCAAAAACTACATTATACTTAATCACGCCAAAGCCACTGCCACTTCCAATCAGTTGAATATCCGACGAGGAATTTTTCAAAGAGACTCTCTGTCGCACCTCCTGTTTTGTCTGTAACCAAAATACATTTTGTGTAAACTAAAATGTAATAGCTCTGGAAACGAAATAATCAAACATTCTTTAATCACTTATTCTATATTGATGATATTTTGCCAAAGACACGTATCTGTAAAATATTTCAGTGATGACATTGTTATGAACTTCAGAACATAAATGTGCAAAAATAACATTCAAGAGAGTGAGAATTACCGAAATACAAACAATAGCATATACACATACATACATACATACATACATATATATATATATATATATATATATATATATATATATATATATATATATATATATATATACATATTGAGATGGATGGTGTAACGATTATCGGCGCGTAAACTGAAATAGGCGAGTTGAGTTCAAATTTCTATCGATTTTCTTTCGTTCATATCACGTTAATGTCCTTGGAAAAGCAAGAATCCTTCTTCCTCCAGGTATTGGTTAAATAACAAGGCAGACCCTACTGTCTTTGATGGCAACCAGACTAAGAGAAAACTCTGAATAAACTTGTATTGGGGATGTTTTCCACTTTTCTACTGGGGGTTCTTCGGAAAACTGAGACAAATTCTGCACAAGCTTTCACCACAATAATTAAATAATCTCTGTAAGTAGACTAGCATTTCAGTTACAAATTGGACTACTAGGCAGATATAGGTCGAAATCTTTCTTTTTCTATATATTTATATATCTATATGCACATACCGGGAGTAACAACCAAAATTGTCCAAATCGTGTAACAGCATAATTGTCCATCCCACAAAATGTTTAATATCTAAAAAAAACTAAACTAATTGAATTTTTTCCTGTTATCAGATAAGATGCTTAGCCATCTTGTTACGGTTTGTCTTAAGAATCACTGAAAAACCCTTTGAGTTTTTCAGCTAGAAAGAGAACAGGTTAAAATCGTTTTGTGTCAGCCCCACTGTCTTCCCAACTGAGCAATTTTGAGAGGAAAATATCCTTAAACCTTCAGCAATGGTACCAACATTCATACTCTAGCTTCCCTCTTCAAAGTTCATTCAAGAACTATCAAGATAACGGTAAATAAGTTTTAAAAGAGTGTAAAGTAGAGACGAAAAATGGATCAGAAGGTCACAACAGCAACACGGGATCATCATTTCAGCTTACAGCTAAATACATTATTATTGTTTAAAGTAGCGTCTAATAGTGTTACAAAAATCTCGGAGAATTCCAGTAAGATATCTTTAATCAATTTTAAGATACAACAGTTCAAACTTAAACTAACAATTGAACAATTTTGCAGTTACACGATTTGGACAATTTTGCTGTTACACCCGATATATTGTTGCATGCATAGACGATATAAATACACATATTTACTTCTATACTTGTATGTACGTATATTAATGTATATGTTTTCTGTGTGTGAGTGTGTGCGATGTTACAGTGAGTACAACGTAAATTGCCTCTTATCCGAATGACCTTCCCTTTAGCCTCCGATAGATAGGCTTAAGGCATTTTTTTTTAAATTTAATTAATTTTTTTTTTATATCAGCTATGTTCTAAGGTATCAAAGTTTTAAAGGAAGTTTTTGGGCCACCTGGATAATAAGCTATCTTCTTTCTCTCCGTCTTTGTTAAGAAGAAAAAAAGAAAACACACTGTAAACTTCAATCGCAGTACGCCTCACTGGAGACGAAAAGAACATCACACGGGAGCTTTTACAGTTATTTGAACACAGAAAAGTTTCTATCTTAAAACCTAAGAGAATTTTAATAGATACAGAAATAAGAAAAACTATTGTCAAGAATTGTTGAAGGCACCACGCACTTTTTTTTAGCTTGGATCGAGATTAGTTTGGTTTGGTTTGGTTTGGTTTGTTTTACGTCATATCAACACCTCAATGGGTTATTTAATGCCGACAAGATTTTTATTGCTACTAATATTTTCCCCCAAAATTTATTATTGGTAATATTTTTACAAAAAAGTATTACTAGTAATATATTTTTTCCCCAAAATGTTCTGCTGGTATGTTTTTTTCCAAAAATGTAATACTGGTAATATTTTTCTTTTTCATAAATGTACTCCTGGTAATAAATTTTCGAAAAAGTATTGCAGGTATTAAAACCTATTTTTATACTTTTGTAATGTTTTAACCTCTTTTGGTGGGTTAACTATTTGCCCATAACTGGGACCCTGACAGGTGCTACCACCCTGGGTTAGGATGGACCTGGGAACACCAGCAATTAAGGGGTGGTTCCACGCTCCTCAAAATCACCTGATTAAAAGCCTTGCTGTCGGATGTAGTTTATCGTCTTACCCAGGACGCGGATGTAGTTTATCGTCATAGGACGGGTTTCGAGACTAAATTTTATTATACATTTATAATGATCAATGAATGCTATCATTATCAGTTTGACACAATGTTAATGAAATAAGTCAAAGGCATCACTATGTTTTTGTGTAATGGTAGTTAGGGCGTCGCACAAGTTGTTTCTATCTAGCTTCTGGACGACCTTCTTGTTGATTAAGGCCTCAGAAACCTTACAGATGAGACTGAGGAGACTAATGGGTTTATACTGGGAAGGAGATCAGTCACCCACGTTCTTGAAGACCGGGCATACGCTTGCCACTTTCTCCAGGCTTTGGAAAGATTTCACCTTCAAACAGCAGTTAAGTAACTTTGCTGGGATCGGGGATAATTCTGGATTGATATTCTTATCAGTACTGTACGTTTATTGCGATTCCATGTCTAATATAACTCCTATTTTTTTTTTTACAGTAAGATTCACCCTGTACAAGGCTCGGGGTCCACACGAGGTAGAGTGTTACGTTAAAGGGTAGTTTATATGGATAGAAGAGGAAGATAACAGATGACTCTAGACATGTTAAGATTGTAGTGATCCGGGAAACATTCTCTTGGGAATCGGTTCCATAGAGCAGCGGTTTGCGGGAAGAAGCTGTTTGAGTGGAACTTTCTTCTTACCGGTGGAATACGGAGGGGATGTTAATTGTTTTTCTACAATGTAAGTACCACAAGGATTTTATAATAGGAAAAAAAAAACTTTTGGTGAGTCCATAGCTGGAGAGCTTGTGTAGCAAATCTTTGTACCACACGTTGTCGAAGGCCTTCAAGATATCTAATGCAGTGACCCTTGTGGTGTGTGTCTCGTCAAGGGCCTCACGAACTCTGCGTATATTTTGAGATGTAAAAACAAGCAACTTGTTTTATTTTCCTAAAAATATGATACCGATTTTACATGGAAGGTATTAAATGACCAGTTTTCTTTTCCTTAAATGCATTGTCTTATCAAGTTTTTTTGAAGTCAATGCAGTCACAAGATTTCAATATCATGCGTCGAATTAGTGGAGAAAATTACCAAAATATTACATTCGTATTTTTTACTAAACGTTCACATATTTTTTACTAAACGTTCAATACAAGACACAAGAGCCTCTCAAGGTATAGGATTACTGAATGAGGTTAACCTCATTTTGAACTTAAGAAGAGAAAGTAAGTGCAGATTAGGAGGATATGCATGATAGATAACGGCTGAAGAGATTAAGATTGTAATGATCGGGGAAGTATCCACTCGAAAATCTCTTATCCAAAGTAACGGTTCCTGAGAAGAAGCTGCCTGTGTGAAACTTCTTTCTTACTAATGGAATATAAAGGAAATAAGGATTCTGTGACTCTGTGTGCGTGGTATGACGGGTTCTAGCTGTAACGGCTGGTATAGATTGCAAATTGTACATTTTGGTCTTTGCATTCTAATTGAGCAATCTTTATTTTTATCTGTTAAGTTATTCAGCGTTTTCCATGTTTCAACGGTTACCTTACTGATCTCTCGAAATCTTTCTCTTTGGAAACATCGAAACCTTATTTTCATTATTTTGCAAAACTATTTCGCGTTCTTAAGTTCCCAATTTTTTGCAGTATGATGTTGGGTATGCTAGAGGGTTGACCTGGGGGTCATTCCCGGTCGCCGAATGTGGAAGTATGTGACCTCACACCTGCATCACACACACATTACAGATAAGCTGTAAGGACAATGTTTAAGTTGACTGATTCTACGGAGCCATATACAATAGACTAGCCGAGAGTAACTGACGAATTGATTCATTCATTCATTTTCCCCAACTAATCAACACGTTGAAAGTTATATAAAGCCAGAAAATATTTTTAGATTGTAAACTTAAGGTTGTAATTGATTTAGTGATTTACTAATTAACCCATAACTGAGGGAGGAGATTATTATCTGTTACGCTATCTGTATATCCAAACTCACAGCACCTGGTATTCCCAAGCGGTCACTCGTTCAGGTATTGACCAGGAACAACGTTGTTTAACTTGATGTAAGCCTAACTGACGAAATGCAAAGTAATAAAGATCCAATTCCCGTGTTTTCATTTTGCAGGCACAGCTCTATTACATTTTTTGAGTCACGCTTCCTACATGTAAAAATATGGTCAATAAATTGAAAGAGACGAAAACACTGACTTTCAATGAAGAAAGAAGGAATTATCACAAATGTGAGTGCTTATGGTCTGAGCTAATTTCTGAGGAGAGATATTGGTTTTCAGAAACAGTCTCTAGTAACCTAAACCATTGACAGAATTATGAATAAAAAATGGTACCATTAGATCGGATCCAAATTCAAGGCTTTCTCCTTCCTTGGGGGAACACTTCCATGGTTGAACATATTTTCAGAAGTGTAGCCATACTCATCACGCTTAGTTTTTGAATCAGTGTTGTCCACCTAGACATTTTTGACCCCTAAGGCCATAGGACTCAGTCTATCCTGCTATTTTATCCATAGCTGGAGGAGGGGAAATGAGAAGTGATGGATTCATACCTTTCCCAAGGATATTTGCACATAAGTGAATGCAACAAACACGACTGCAATCCATTAGAGCCGCGATCCATTACTCCACCGTGCCTCCGTATTATAACTAACAACTAACAAATACATACAGGGTGCGATGGATAAATTGTCGTCTAAATTACACAAACATTAAAATAATACTGACATTTCATTTTAACAGATATATTTGCCATAAATACACAGAAATATCAGACATACTAAAGAGTAAATTTATTCAATAAAATAGCCATTGGCTTTAACCACGGCCTCCAGACGAATTCGGAATCTCCTGCAACTCTTCTGGTCTCCTTGAATGCAGCCATAATCGTTGTCTTTAGTTCATTTTGGTGTTACAATGAGTTTTGTCAGTCACTTGCTCAACTGTGCCCCACATGTACTAATCAAGGAAGTTGCAGCCTGGAGAGTTAGGTGGCTAGATGTAAGGGGTGATGTGATTGCAGAAATTGTCTGAGAGCCATGAATGTGTTCGCCTGTTCGTGTAGCATGGTACAAAAACCCTGTTGCCAGACATAGGTTCTTCCATCGTTCACCCTCTTGACCGAGAACAGCATTACCTACTCAAGGCACTTGATGTAGGCTTCCGTGTTGTGTCTAAGGCCCTGTGTGAAGGTGAATGGAGGCATAACTTCGCCATCACTAGTGATCACTCCAAACAGCTTCGTAAACACCATTAGACTCATTCAGCTCTTTCTGAAACCTTTGCATTGTCATGTTTCTATTGGAGTTTCCAGCGGGAATTCTAACCTGTACACCATACCATTTCCAAATTTTTGGCAGAATTGCGTTATGGGGCTCTTTTTTCTTACAGACGGTGCTCAACTGATCCTACTATACAGTCGACAAAATCAAAAATAAATAAATAAAAATAAAAAAAAAAAATTTAAAAAAACGCGCATGCGCGAAATTTAAATTATAAAATGTCGACAATTTACCTATCGCATTAAGCCAGCAGTATCAAAATCGAAACTACTCTTATTCACTGTTATAGATCAATATTTCGCAAAGTTGACCGTAAACGCTCCTTTGTGCTTACCGTGAATTCTTAAATAACGAATAAGTGTTCCATTATAGGGCACACTATAATTTTAACAAGATGATTTAATTATTTCAATCTGTATTAATCATTTTATATACGCGTTCGTTCATCGTTTTTGCTTGCAAACTTCCATTTTAGAATATTTTAAACATGTTTTTGCAATTGGAAATATGTGTATAGAACAAAACCTGCAAATCGAAGTTCGACAATTGCGACGATCAAATATTACAGCTGTCGTTTAGCAATTACTTCTCGGGGTTGGTGTTGCAAAAAGTAAACCCGAGACATTAACTCTGCTCCATTTAGAAGTGCAGTATTAATGTAGTGGTGGTGGTTTGGTCTCGGGAAGAAAAGGTTAGGGTTAGGAAAGCATGTGATGATCAATTTTATTTTATTAGAGAAAATAACTGAAATTTTAATTATTAAATGCGAATAATTTTTAGTCTATTTAATCAAATGGTTTTGATGCGGGAAACTTTGATAGTAATAAACGTGGGATAACATTCGTGGTTGTAACATACAATATCTGTCTATATTTCTGAGATGAGGTATTATGTACACTATTTACATTATTCGGACTATTGTCCTCATCTTTGTCGCCATATTTATTACAACGTTTCGGCCTTTCAATATCTGTCTATATTTCTGAGATGAGGTATTATGTACACTATTTACATTATTCGGACTATTGTCCTCATCTTTGTCGCCATATTTATTACAACGTTTCGGCCTTTCAATATCTGTCTATATTTCTGAGATGAGGTATTATGTACACTATTTACATTATTCAGACTACCGTCTTCATCTTTGTCGCCATATTTATTACAACGTTTCGGCCTTTCAATATCTGTCTATATTTCTGAGATGAGGTATTATGTACACTATTTACATTATTCGGACTAATGTCCTCATCGTTGTCGCCATATTGATTAGAACGTTTCGGCCTTTCAATATCTGTCTATATTTCTGAAATGAGGTATTACGTACATTATTTACATTATTCGGACTATTGTCCTCATCTTTGTCGCCATATTTATTACAACGTTTCGGCCTTTCAATATCTGTCGATATTTCTGAGATGAGGTATTATGTACACTATTTACATTATTCGGACTATTGTCCTCATCTTTGTCGCCATATTTATTACAACGTTTCGGCCTTTCAATATCTGTCTATATTTCTGAGATGAGGTATTATGTACACTATTTACATTATTCGGACTATTGTCCTCATCTTTGTCGCCATATTTATTACAACGTTTCGGCCTTTCAATATCTGTCTATATTTCTGAGATGAGGTATTATGTACACTATTTACATTGTTCGGACAATTGTCCTCATTTTGCCCCATATTTATTACAAAGTTTCGGTCGTTGTATGCTCCGACCTCCTTCGGGTGGTGGGAATGTCGAACTGAACCCTTTATTTCGCTCACTAGGGTAGACTGTTCTAGTTCCACGTGCCATGTCTAATGGATGCCAGTTGTCAATTATCTCCTGTTAATTCCCCTCTCCAAGTTCTCCACTGCCTTAACCAGGTATTGAACTCACATTGCTTTGGTCCTGTCACTGGATCTAACCAACGCCTTTATCCACTGTGCCATGTGTCCTTGAGGATATACAAATTTGTATCTATTTCAATGGACACAGCTCTCCGATTTCCAACCTATTATTCTTTATTCTTTTATTCTATTATTCTTTATCGGTTATTCTGTTATTCTTTACAGCATCCTCACATCCAAGCTTACAGCACATGTTATTTCCAAGTGGTCTCCCATTCAGGTACTGACCAGGCTCGACGTTGCTTAACTTCTGTGATCGGATTTACATTTCCTTTCCTAAATTTAAAAACAACCAAATCAGTTTTCTACAGAAACGCATAATTTTCATTTTTATTACTATCGATTACGCATCTTTTACACACACACACACACACACACACACACACACACACATATATATATATATATATATATATATATATATATATATATAAAAAAAAATGCCCAAACACTAATATTCCATGGTTATAATTTATTACATTGGAATCGTAATCACGATCCAATTCATCAGACCTACAAATTCAAAAAGAAATCGGAAAATATAACTCCGGGTATAAAATTTTTTAGTGAGAGTGTATGTGTGGGAGTAGGAAACAAGTGTGAGAGGGAAATGTATCAAAGTTCTAGAGAGAGTTGTAACAGAAGAAAGAAGAACAGGAAGGCCTAAAGGTGAAGGTGAAGATTCAAATTTAACAGAGTGAAGTTTTAAAGAGAGGGGTTAAATAACGGTTTAAATGAATGAGATACAAATAAATATGTATCATTTTTCGATGCATAATTCGCTATTATCTATCGATCTATCTATCTATCTATCTATGAGAAAACGATATATATTTTTATATATCAAGAACAGTATTGGGGAAAATGTATGACAAAATTGAAAAACTTTATTTGCGACGCGTTTCATCCCTCAGGATTTCATCGCACTAAATTTATTATGTCATTAGGATTACACATGCACACGACAAAGGGGTGCTGAGAATTTTAGACTTTTTTTTTTATCTAGCTGAATTCCTTTTAAATTTTTTTCTTTTTCTTTCCATCACTTTTGTAAGTCGTTATGCCACATAGTCATATCAGAAGATCTGCTAAGAATGGTGAAATGTTGTAAGAGCCAGGACTCAAAATTACTGTAAATGACCTTGTGATGAAGACACTCTCTAGACATTTAAGTCGTAGTAAATTATTTTTCCTTTGATCAGAGTAGCATTTCTTATATATAAAAAATTCTAAATTCTAAATTAATTTTTGCTATGTAAATTCATTGTAAACTGATCCCTCGCTTAATTAATAAACGGAAAAGGTAACTAAGAAAATGCTTTAAATTACTATTTAGCGACTGTATTAAAATTATTTGAAATTTTTTAAGGCTAGCAAGAATATTCTTTATTACGTGATATTAGCAATTTTGGTGTAGAGTCTTTCGTAGGGGTTCAATTTACAATGATTTTTTTATGGCAAACTGAACATCCCTTTGAAAATTTAGAAAATTAAAATAAAATGATATTCCTGATTAATTTTTTTTCATATTAACATCGATTAATCTCCCTAAGCTAAATCGATGGTAATATGATAAAATAATATATCTTGATAAAGTGACTTTCTGTAGAATGTTAAAGATTTGTGTGCCGACTGGCAAGAGTGATTGTAGATAAAACGGAGTTTCAGTAAAATTACTTCTGAAAACTCGTCTTATCAGTTCTGAGTAATGACGATAAACATGGATTGTTTTAATGTCGAACAGACATTGTACAAATTGGTGCGTGTGTAGGATTTTCTTTTAATTCCTAAAGCGTAATGCTACTTGTGGGTCACAGAAAAACAAACTGACCTAATGTATTACATATTGTTTTTATTGTGATGATCAAGCGTATGAAAGGGGAGAGGACAGTCTTTGAAAATGAAGACGCAGGGCCGACTGACATAATGTCTGCAGATGGTCCACAAAAGCGAAGGCGGCCAACAAAAGAGAAAAGTCCTTTGTTTGTTGTCTGAGATGAAAAGAACTTTCCCCTCAGGGATGTCTTCACTTTGTGTACCCCCTGCACTAAAGATGCTTTTGTGAATAGAGAAAGAGAGTATGTTTATATGTACTGTTACCTTCGTTTAGGCGTGGCTGTCTTTTCATCTATTTATAGATTACATTCATACGTGGATTTAAGCATTAGTGTTTGAGCGTGTGTACATTCCTATATTTGTACACACATTGAAATCTTTTTCAATATATTTATATACAGATCTGTTTGGTGAGTAGAAAATATTTTGACGGGCCGAAATGTGAGGTAGATGCAGAAGTTTTAATGGCCTTTTGTTCAGTGTTAGGATAAGCTTAAAAGTGTCATTCAAGATATTTAGAATTTTATTGCTTGTGTGCACTTTTAAACAAGCCTTATGTACAAAAGGGGATCAAGAAATTCATGGCCTGCTACTTATTAATTACATTTTCGTGTGAAAATTTGATTATGCACTTTTCTATGTGACATGATTAACATTTAGTAATGAATTAAGTTTAATGTTGAAAAATATATAATGATTCTTTACATCAATGTATTCTCATTAATAAATACTCTATACTTACTGATTCATCTGCATATATATATATATATATATATATATATATATATATATATATATATATATATATATATATATATATATATATATATATGTGTGTGTGTGTGCGTGTATATATATATATATATATATATATATATATATGAACTGTTTTCAAAAAGAGTAATGGGACAACATATATAAACAATTCAAGGGGAAAACTATTCTTACCCTACGCGTTTCGTCCACTGAGGGAATTTATGAATGTATTGCCTTGATAAAGTCCCTCAGAGGACCAGAGGACTATACATTTTTTTCACACACATACACGCACCCCCCCATATATATATATATATATATATATATATATATATATATATATATATATATATATATATATATATATAGCCTTGATAAATTCCCTCGGAGGACGTTATTTTTATTCATATATATATATATATATATATATGAAGAAAAATATACTGAAAAAACAAACAAAAATTCTAATATGCGATTATGCTGTTATAATGTTTAATGCAACCTCGGACGTTTCGGTCTTATAGACCATCTTCAGGACGTATTCATAAAACATAATTAACATAGACCATATACAATTCAACATGAAAAAGACGATGAACATAAAAACAATACCAATCCAAACATCGTCTTTTACATGTTGAATTGTATATGGTCTATGTTAATTTTATGAATATGTCCTGAAGATGGTCTATTAGGCCGAAACGTCCGACGTTGATATTAAACATTATAACAGCATAATCGCTTATTAGGATTTTTGTTTGTTTTTTCAGTATATTTTTCTTCATACTGTCGGATCTATATCCATATATTTGCTTATATATATATATATATATATATATATATATATATATATTACGATAAACGTGCAATCAATTTACAAATACTATATATATATAATTCATGTATATATATATATATATATATATATATATATATATATATATATATATATATATATATGTGTGTGTGTGTGTATATATATATATATATATATATATATATATATGTATATAGACAGCATATGTTCATTTAAACATATTTCATTGAATAATATAGACATATTATTATGTCTATTTATTTTTATACTGATCCTTTCCAGTTGTCTGATCAGTCTGTTGATATTAAGATAGGAGCCTTAGTTTTTTTTTCCTACCCAAGTACTTTTGATCTCCTCTAAGTTCTCTCTGATAAAATCTGCATTACGTTGTGATGGTCATTTGTTAAAAAACGCGCATGAACGCGTTCTGTTATAATTATTGTAAAATATTAAATTTATCCATTGTAGCTATGGAATTCTTTTGTATAACAAGAGTCCCAATATAAGGGAACTGACCGGAAATTGCTAACTTAGAAAATGGCATTAAATGTTTCCTGAAGTTTATATAGCAAATGCGTTTCTTTTTTTAAAAATCACCATCACAACAAAATTAACGAATCTAATTAAAAATATGAATAATTATATCAATGTTTTTTATTAATTGTATTATTGACTTTGAACAAATATCACATTAAAGTTATAAAACCAAACGCTTATTTATTAATAATTAAATTTATTATTTTTTAATTATTATATTTACTAATATAGTATAATGAATATATGAATATATCATTTGCTAATTGTTGAGGGGTTCTCCCCTTTTTATACAAATGGACTCAACCAGTGTATACTTATACTACTGCCAGTGAATACCCGGAGAGCAAGACCGAAGAGTCGAGTCGAGTCCAGAGTGACAGAATAAAAGGTTGTTGGTAACCGGAAGAGTGAGGGGTGAGGTAACAGCGTTGTAGGAGTCACAGTGAGCGAGCACGTAGACTCAGTAAGAAGTCATACAGCGATACTTCAATACCAAAGACAGTATATATATATATATTGCTACTAACCCGTATTATTGGAACTACTAACATGCTTTACCAGTTTGTATTATTACGTTAATACATTATTTTCATATAGTCATTCCTGGCGTTGTTATTTATTGGTCCCAGATTTCAAAATCCACAACCTATATATATATATATATATATATATATATATAGGGAGAGAGAGAGAGGCGCCACCAAGAAAAATTAAGGTTTTATTGAAGCTTTTATTTTAGTTTTAATTCCAAGCCGATAGATCAAATTTATTTTTTCCAATAAACAAATGTCTTTGCTGTATTTCAAACCGAATTTAAGTCGGTTCGATTGATATTTTTTAAATCGTAAATATTTCTGAAATCGGCCCTATTGAAATATCTATCAACCCAACAAAATTCTCTTTATCAAAAAAAAATCTTTCAAAAGTAAAATATACTTTTCTGAAACTTTATTTGAAGAAGATTAAGTGATTTAAAGTTTAATTAATCTAAATTAAAACAAATGCTACTTATTTTTAATTTAAAATACGGTAGAAAAGCATTTTTTAAAACGAAGGTAAGTGTTGACAGATTTATCGATAGCTTAATGTTTGGTAAAGTGTACATAAGTGTAAAAATTAATTTGACGAATACAGTGTAAGCGCTTTTTAAAATATATATTTGAACTACCAAGTAATCTTTAAAAAAGAAAATATTCTAAGTAATCCAATATTTATTCAATTTTAGGTACTTTGGCATTATAGTCTCACTTAAGAAGAGGCTTGTTGAGGAAATGTTAAAATATTACCAATAAATTTTAATTTTACTATCGTTACTGCTTGGACGGCCGTATTTACAAAAAAATCGGCACGTTTATATACATAAACAAAAAAAAAAAATCAAAATACTTTTTAAAAAACTGGGGGTCGCTGAATTGTAGTAAGGTTTTCCATTTATAATTAATAAATTTAATTTTTACTAAATAACAATATCAGTTAGCCGCTACAACTTAATACAGAATTTTAAAAGATTTAAAGCATTATAAATAATTAATTTTTTTAAAAGTGAAAACAATTCTTGTAAAAATTCAAAATTCATCAAAAAATATTTTACCAAGATATTTTTAACTGAAAAGTTTCTAAAATAATTCCATTCATTTGCGAATAATTTCGGAATGTTTCATTAAAATTTGACAGTTATCTTATTTTTACAGGAATTTTCAGATCAATGTGTTTTTCACAACAAAATTCCTACTCTTAGATTTTCCATACTAATTCGTGGTTCCCGGTTAACGCAAGAAAAACAAAATTCCAACGGAATTTCTAAAGAGGACGAAAAAATATAATTTAATAATCAAAAAATTCTTTGGTCTTTCTTCTTAATAATAACCTAAAATTTTGTCTTTATTAAGTTACAGACATTTTATCATCACTTATGCTCATTTTTCAGCGAATCTTCGGCAGTATATATATATATATATATATATATATAATATATATATATATATAATTTGCTATTCTTTTCAAATTAATAAAGAAAATGCCACAATTTATTTAGGTCTTTAATTATTTGTAATCACGCTTTAGTCTGGCACAAGGATAAACCGAGATCACTGCAGTAATAATAATTCTGTGAGACAAGTTTGATAACTAGTATTTCATACAGATATTCATAAATCTTATATTCGTTTCATAAGCGAGGGTCGAACTCAATACAATAAATTTAATCTGTGAATCAAACATGTTAACCCCTATTCCACGCCGATTTGCCAAAGTAATTTTAAATTAGATTGGTACAGTAAAAGGACAGTGAGGTTCTTCTCCCTACAAAAAGAATCTGGTCTTCGAGACGAGCGTCCTAAATGCTATTCCACACTGAAGTGCGCGAGTAAATGTAACTTATCGAGGTCAATTAGTGAGATACCCAATGAGGATCAACATCACTTCACTAGCGAACTGGTTTGCCAGACAAGCATGCTAACTCCTATTCCATAACAAAATAAGTTTGGCACAGAGCCAAAAAAGTGGAACACACAATAAGGATTGAAAAGTGCTACATGAGAGAATTGGTCGCAAGATGAATTTGTCAAACTGTTTGCACACGGAGGAGCTCAAGGCCATAATAATGGGCCAACAAGTGAAGTTTAAACGCACTTCACCAGGAAACTCTTTTCCAAGACGAGTATGTTAATAATCGGATACGATGCCCTTAAGTGAGTATGTAGGTCAAGAGTTTCACAATATTTAAGTACTGTGATAAATCATTTTCTTTCAGGGAAAAAAATGATGTTGTCATAATGTCAATTTGGTATTTCATTTCATTTGTGGATTGTAAAGTGAAATCTGTGAATTGAACACTTTTGAAATAAATACATAATGACACAGATTAACATTCGACAAATAAACATGTGCAGAAGTACCATTTCTTGTATATTTTATTCACAATTAGGTATGGTGTACACAAAATCTTGGGGCCTATCAAAGGTATTTCCGTTTTTTCAGTTGCATGAATTTTTTTTCAAAGTTGCATATTTCTTAACATATTGTATCTTACGAAAGTCCCTGCATTTTTTCAAGTGGTTGCAGTCCTCTCCCCATTGCCTTGTCAAATACCATAAGCGAAAAATGAGATCCGGGTCCATCCGGGTTTTATTTCAAGAGACACATCACATGCCTTTAGACGTTTAAACCAGTTTTGGGAAGTTCGGCCCAGTTTTTTTTCATTTTCTTCCATTTCCTTATTTCTGAGTGCCGTTACAACAGCATCGAGGTCCTGATATGAATGGCATATGGCATATATACACATTCTGAAAGATGAGATTGCGAAAGTTTGTGGATTAAAATGGCAAATATGCGACTGAATAAATTTATGCAAAAGTATCTAAATATTTGTCTATATCTCTGAGATGAGGTATTATGATTACTTACATTTTTCGGACTGTTATCATCATTGTCATATTCACAACATTTCGGCTGTGGTACGCTGCAGCCTTCTTCAGCTGACTGGAATTTCGAACTTGTCCACCAGGATAGACTTTTCTATTTCCACGTGCCATTCCATACTCTTCCAGATGTCTCAGTTATTTCCTGCTGTAGCCTGGTACTGAAGTCACAACACTTTGCGTCTAGTCATTAACCAACGCTTTTATCCACTGGGCCATTTTTCATTGACGATATCTATGAAAAAATTTCTGCAACCATTTTTTTTACCATTGCTCATATTGCAATTTTTTCTGTTATTATTATTGCATATTTATCGCTAGAGCTTATATTACAATTTTTGTTGTTATTCCTTTGCTTTTCCTTAACACTCCTCATTACTGGTCCCCATATTGTATTCATTTCTATGCTTGGTTGGCTCAGTAGATTTTTGTAGCCTAGCATATGTGCTGGTTCCTTAAGTTTTCGTATTTTTCAGTAATGTTCTCTGTTATTTCAACCTCATCCAGCAGGGGGTGGTCTCCCTTTTACCTCCATATATGTTGTCAGCTACTCCTGATTTTTCTAAGAATAGGAATGAATACAAAGAGTTGTGAGTTCAATACTAGGCTACAACAGTGGTGAACCAATAACTTGAGAGTTGAATTAAAGGGAAATAACTGAGACATCCGGAAGAGGCATGGAACGTGGAACTAGAACAACCTACCCCGCTGGATGGAATAAAGGGTTCGGTTCGAAATTCCAATCACCTGAAGAAGGCTAGAGCGTACAACGGTCGAAACGTTGTGAATATGGCAATGAAGATGAGTACAAAAGTACTGTAAATAATGTAAGCTATCTAAATGTTGGTTTTGAAATTCACTTAAAAAAAACTCCGAACTTTTATTCCAACCAAATATTCAATAATAATAATAATAATAACAACTAAACTGCTCCTTTTGTAGTTGGAGCTTTGGGTCTGATAAAGAAAAGATCTCAAGAATAAATCAATAATATCCCCGGTGCACCATCTCTTCAGGAAATCCCCAAATAGTTCTAGGTACAACTCATGATCTTCAGCCATCTTTTTTTTCTTTTTTTTTTTTTAAATTAATAGCTGTCTTTTGTTCAGTTAAGTGGAAAGAACAAAAAAAAAAAAAAAAAAAAAAAAAAAAAAAATTCGCTTGCCCTAGGGCAAAGGTTATGACCTGGCATGAGATTATAAAACAAATTCAGGTCAAGAAGAATTTTTAAAATAATGATAATGTAGAGGTACAGATCATCTTTCTTTCCTGATTAGCTACTTTAATAAATAAATGTGTAAGTTTTCTTACGGGAACATTTTGCAGTACATGAAATAATGGTATTGAGAAAGAGTACACATACAATATAATTGATTTTCAATGCAAGATAATATTCACTAAATCAAAATTAAAAAAAGGAAAGTTTAAAACAAGAGTTTCTTTTGTTAGAGGTAAATTGCATACACAACGAAATGTTCATGAATATATATGAGTGGAACTTACTGTGTTGATGTGTTTTAGGGGAGAAGGGTTCACAGCCCTTTTTTCTTTTAGCTTCAGCGTGGAAAGTTCATGTCACCAGTTCAAAAGAGGAAAACCCGGAAGTGAGAGAGAGAGAGAGAGAGAGAAAGAAAGAGAGAGAGAGAGAGAGAGAGAGAGAGTTCATTTGTTTTCATGTGTTTTTATATTCAAGAGCTGCTACTGATATAAAGTTTATTTAAGCTGCTACTGATACTATTTTTAAGGTCACTACAACGAATTAAGCAATGCGGAAAGTAAGAGTAAAGTCAGTGGGCAGTGATAAAAAATAAGAAAAACTTTTACTGGGTTGAAAGTCAATCGGCATTAAAATACAGCCTTGATTATTGTTTTCTTTACCCCATCTTCCTCACCAGAATTGTGTTATTAAATATTTAATCATTCGAGCGAAATAGTTGGCATATTAAGTAAATTTTATTCATAATTTCACGGATTACAGAAACAGTAAATGTGTGTGAGTGTTGACTTAATTTCAACTGACAGCACATGTAATGCGAAAGATCATTAAGTAAAGCAAACGTTATTTATGCTTGACAAACAAATATTAAACACAGACTCAAACATGGAAACACCTACGTATACAGATTACGAAGGGGACATGCGTAAAAGGGGTGCTGAAAAATTCTCTTTCTGACCAATGGGAATGAGTTGGAGGCATGAAACGTACATACCCATCTCAAGTTTCCAAAAACTTTGGTCATTAAAATACTGATTTTAAGTGAATCTTTCACACGCCACCGCTAACATTGAAATAAATTACGATTGCTTTAGTTATAATGTATAATGTTGATATCTAATATTGCAACACATATACTGCAGCCGTAGCCGCAGTGGTGTGTCTTGAGCAAGATAGTCATACGAAGCCCAACCATCCGAAAGCTGGTTTGAATTCAGAATTTTCTTTCTCCTGGACTGGTTGCTAACCAAAGCTATAGTGCACAGTCTCTTCTGCTATTTATCTATAGATATGGCAGTGGGGTGATCGATTCATATCTTTCCAAAGGGTAAGTGTATGTGAATTCAAACGCGGCTCTCCGATTTTTTTCCCACCGAAAAGTTTTATTAATTTTAGAATAATTTTTAAATTATTTTATTGCGATACTTAGAAACTTATTACATTTATTTTGCATCGGTTACGTGCGTAAGTAACACTGATCGTTAAAAAAAAAAGAAAAAAAAAAAAGCTTTCACTGGGATTTGAACACGTATAGTTGATATTTACGAAACTATCAACTAGGCGTTACTGATTTAACCACGTGTAAACATCGAAGCAAATTCGCAATAAATTCAAATTTAATCATATATTTACACCTTTTCTCATTCAATTTTCTATATTTCATAGTTTACATCTAATAGTTATGTGTCATGAGTGATACACGCTTATTTCGATACATGACTGACGAGGCAGATTTTTTCCCGCTATAGTTTGCCATTACTTTCTGCGGTAGACCAGTTGTCATCCAAAGCTATATAACCCTAGAATATTTACCCATAGCAGCGGGGGGGGGGGAGAAGAAGAGGATTCATACTTTTTGCAAGGTAAATGAATGTAATGGATTCAACTTGAATCCGAACTCGGCTCTCCGATTCATCAATCCGAGCCGCTATCCATTACTCCACCTAATAGTAGTAAACATAATAGGCCTCAATATTTTTTACCATTAATTTTTGGATGAGTTTATTTCCCTTCTTATTTTTTATCATGACTCTCAAATCGTTTTGCCGATCTACAACCTTTAATGGATCAGACAAAAAGTATTAGTCTTTGATGAGATATAAGCTAGTGTCTCATATCAGTAGGAGCTTGTCTGACTTGGAGTCCAAGTCAGACGAGCTCCTGTTAAGTCTTAGTCGTCGTCTTTACTGAATGTTATTAATATATGTTCCTTCTGATATTTAGAAAAATTAAGGCTATTATGTCAACTACTACTAGACGGAAACAGATAACATAGCGTTAAGAAGAAAGTAGTCACATGGTTAAATTGAATATCGTCTAGCTTGTTAGCCTTTGCCCCCAAATTTGTGAATAAGTCGTTCATGATAGCAAGATAGCAGTGTTACTGGATGTGAGTTCAAATCTTGTTAGAGGCTACTTCTTTACTTATGATATTTTCTGATTTCTTGATGAGTTCTAAAATGAAAAATAAATAAATAAAATAAAATACATTAAAAATAAAAAAAAATTTGATCGTTGCGAGTAAAAGGCAACGAAAATAAAATGAAATATAAACTGGTAAAATATTTTATAATCTGCTTAACTGTTTTTAAAGTGGATATTAAAATGAATGAATGAATAAATAAAAATTATCGTGGGTCAGAGCAACAGGTTATCGTCAGTTTTATAGCGCGTATTTTTTGGATTTACTATTTTATGAGCTCTGCAAACTTTATATGATCTGGCTATTTTCACGGTTATCTGTGTTCATCTTTCATTATATCTTATCGTGACTGCTTTATGACTGTATTAAAAAAAGACGCGGTATATTTTCGTTCTTTCTGATACAGTAAACGCCATGATATACAGAACATCTTTTTGTCATATTTCTTTTTCTCTCCTGGGGGTTCTCCACCCCGAAATATTTATGCAAGTATAAAAAAGCAATAATTATGCAATATATTTTTTATCTTCTTTAACACAATTTCTTTTTTGTCTTCGTTTATTTTCTTGCCGAAAAAAACAACAAAAAAAACCCCAAAAACCTCTCTTTTAAACATGACGTCTTTCGATTGATTTCTACCGCCTATAAAAATTACCAGAACACCCACACTCAGAGATGGTGTGTAAAAGCAAATGTCACATCATTTTTGTCTGTATTTTGTTGATTTTGTCACGCTAAAACATTTTATAAAACTAAATGAACCATACTTTGATTCGAATTGGCATAGAAGCCAATACCAATACGCCAGCATACTGTTACTGAAATATTCGGCTAAAATTAATTTTAAAACGAGTTACTTACATAAAATTTATTTCTTCAGTACACAAACTCATTTAGAAGAAAAATTGCATTTTACTTTTAATTTTTATTAGATTTCATTTGAACAAAATAGTCATGTAAATAAACATACTTATAGATACGAGGACACCTCGACGTGATGTAATGGTTAACAAGTTTGTCTCGCTAAAACAATTATGACTGTGTGCCCCATTCTGTCTGCTTTGTGCCACATCTAAGCTATGCTTAGCAAATCACCGTATACATACACACGCAAAAATCTACACCTACGAAAATGCGTACAAACCATACAGACGCATACATACTCACAACATACATATATACAGACACTAAATTGTTCCGCCTATCGCTCGGTTCAAACTCCTTCCCCGTCTTTTGAACAGGAGTAGGGGTTTATCCTGTTTGCGATTGGGTCTCCGGTTACTTGTAAAGACTTCTCATTCTCTTTCGCTCCCAGTGGCGTCTTAGTGGCAGTAAAATGATTAAAAAGAAAAATTAAAAACACGTACACACACGCATGCGCATATAAACATTATTTTCAAGCACACCTATCTACCAGGGCGTTTAGCCAATGCCTGTTACCAACTCATACTTAGCCACATTTCTATTTGTTCAACACACACAGAAACCACTTGTGGTTTATACTGAAACTATGCTGAGCGGACCCCAATTACAATTTTGGGGGAGAGATCGCCTAATTTTGTATGAACAGTTTCAAAGCTAGTAATATAACAATAAACAAGGCTAGTACACTCAAATCTTCGGTCACAATAGCTTGTGACTTCGTGCTAACACATCTATTGATGACATCTAAATAGTAGTGTAATTTCACTTGGGTCAACCAATGATATGGTTTTCTGGTACTTTTACTTCTACCCAGGCAGATAACATCAACAAGTTCTTTGAAAAATTTGAGATTCGAACATGGGCTTATATATATATATATATATATATATATATAATACACAATAAAATCCAAAATCTCCTCATATGGGGGATAAGCTTATTTCGGCAGACAAAAAGTTGTCTGTCTTATTCAACTCTGGGGTTGAATAAAACTGACCAATTATATTTTCGTCTGTCGAAATATGCTTATTTCTCATATGAGGTGATTTTGGATTTTATTGTGTATTAACTTTTGCTCTGTAACAACAAATGCATTGAGCTCTTTTTGCGAATCAGTTTTAATATTTTATATTACTAGGATCCACCTGAATTATGTACCAACGGATTTATTACCTTTACTATATATATGTGTGTGTTTGTGTTTGTGTGTGTATGTGTCTGTGCCTGTACGTGTGCGTGTGTGTGTGTGTGTGTATTAAAAGAATAGTCTTACGGTATGTTATATTTATGGATAAGGGTGCTCAATATTCGGGATACAGGGTGTGGAAATAACACTGAGGTCAACAGCAAGTGGTGACAATCTGTTTCATGCGTGAACGAAATCTTCAGGCCATTAGTATATATATATTCCTATGTCCACACTGTCTCTACCTATAAACGCGTACTGAGCATATCCCCCCCCCGTAAATGTAGCAAATTTTGAACGCTGCATTTTTGAATACAGATGGGAAAATTTCAAACGCATATAAAGTCGCTCTGTATGAGTTTCTTTCCCATTTAGTCTTCATTTCGTCCTAAATTCTGACGGAAACAAAATTCAGATATTTCGTTGTCTTTCCCTTGTTCCTCGAAAGCTCAAAATCTGTTTACTTGTTCGCACGAATCCATGGAAATTAATTAAAGCTGACATCAAATAAATGATCTGTTAATATTTATCTACCAGCATATGTGTTATATCGTGACCAACTATTCAGGTCTTGCGTAATGAAAGGTCTTCAGGTCTTGCGTAATTTTCATATCTAACTTTAAAAGACAAATTTTTAAAGATAATATGTCACTCTACTTACCGTGATCTCCTTATTCCGATGTCAGCGTACAAAGAGATCTCCTTTAAGTTAGCTCTTCCCAGTTAAAAAAAAATCTTAGTGGTGTCGCATTGGTAGCTACTGAACATTAATATATCGAAGGAAATGATGAAAAGTTTATGGCTCGTCTAATAAATGATCCCCAATAATTATTGCGTTCACTATTTACATTATTCGCACTATTGTCCTCATCTTTGTCGCCATATTTTTACAACGGTTCTGCCGTTGTACGCTCCGGCCTTCTTTAGGTGGTTGGAATGTCGAACTTAACTCTTTATTTCGCTCACAGGTGTAGACTGTTCTAGTTCCACGTGCCATGTTTAATGGATGTCAGTTGCCAGTTATCTCCTGTTAATTCCTCTCTCTAAGTTCTCCACTGGCTTAACCGGGTATTGAACTCATACTCTTTGGGTCCTGGCACTGGATCTAACTAACACCTTTATTCACTGTGCCATGTGTCCTTGAGGAACCACCTGAAGAAGGCCGGAGCGTACAACGAGCGAAACGTTATAATAAATATGGCGACAAATATGAGAACAATAGTCCGAATAATGTAAATAGTGTACATAATACCTCATCTCAGAAATATAGACAGATATTGAAAGGCCGAAACGTTGTAATAAATATGGCGACAAAGATGAGGACAATAGTCCGAATAATGTAAATAGTGTACATAATACCTCATCTCAGAAATATAGACCGATACTGAAGTATTGTGTTGTTTGGTTATTTTGTCATATTTTGAGAAGTGGATCTCAAGAACTTTTCAGCACCTCGTCACAACCCTTGCGGATACCGAAATTGTACTTACAACCAAGACTGGATAAACCATTGAACAAAATAAACACAAAAGGAGAAAGTAACACAAAAAGAGGAGGGGGACGCCAACTGATTATTTTCTTTCGAAAGTTTTATGTGTTGTAGTGACCAGATCCTATCGGTGATAAAAACGGCTCATTAAAACGTAAAATTGCTGAAATACATTTATCTCATTTTATTCTTTAGCTATTTTTGTAAGGGTCTTAAAAAACACAAACAAAAAAAAAATGTCATTCCCTTTTAAAGTTCAGGTTGCCCACTGGAAAATGGCTTCATTTAAAACGCGTCGAAAAACGTTCTTGAACATCCGAATTGTCTACGTTCATTACCCCGGCCGTAAACCCAACCCCACTCAGACTCTAATAGTATCAGCAAAATAGGTATATTGTGACGTCTGGCATGATTTAAGGGAGTTCTAAAGTAAATAGGAACTAAAAAGTTTCTTTCTTTTCAAATTTACATGTTAGTATTACGAATGCCATCCAGGCTTAGCTTTGAACAAAGAAAGTTCATCCTGAAATTTAGATCCACCCACGAGGCTTCCAATCTCACTAATTAAAGATAAGTTTGAAAATGATGGAAGTGTAGTTTATGTGCACAAGAACCGTTCCGAGAAACCACGTCCTGTGAAGGCAAGAAATGGTTATGGAAAGTTTTCACAGAAATCTAAGATACCTATCTAAATGTTGATTGCTAATCGTGATTCCATAGCGCCACTTTGTCAGCAATGTCTGGATAATAACAGACATCAATTTGAAAACATTTGATGTCAAAATTTTAAGAGCATGTATTTATAATATAAACTCTTTTCATATGCATTATTTAAATTATATTTGGTTCTAATTGCATGAATTATTTGAGAAAGCTTCAAAATCTGGATACAACTTTTGAGACACACACACACACACTATATATATATATATATATATATATACACAATGGGCTCTCCGATCGGTTGCGACCTATGAATATCCAGCAGATTATAGGTTAGCCGATAGATTTTTATGCCACTTCAGTACCACAAGAGACTTACGGAGAAGATCACATTGGGTAAAAGATTGTGAGTACCAGACCAGGCTGCTGATATTAATGCAGATTTTTTAGTCCCTGCTCTTGCCCCCACCCCCACCTTAGATGACTTGGAGGCTTCTAAGTTCAAATGTTTTAATGCCAACGTGACAGCATACTCTCCAACCGTTTCAGTTCAGGGCCATTAGCTCAAAGGTCTTATGTGGTATCTGACAGCTTCAAGATTTCTCTTCAACTTGTCTTTGTACCTGAGCCATGACCTGTCTATGTTTCTCTTGCAGCTGTGGAGTTGGCTGTACATAAGGAATTTTGTCGCTCATTTTGATGATATGATCAGATCGTCCCAATTAAGGCTATAATACCTCCAATTTTCACTTTGCAAACAGATCAACATTGGCTTCTTGTCTTCGATTGTATATCCACAGATAGAGAAAAAGCAGTCTTTGTGGAAAACAACCATTTGTGTGTGTGCGATATGCAGTCCAAGACTCAGATCCGTACAAAAGGGTGGTGAGGACAACAGTTTTGTAGACTCTTCATATAAAAATATATATATATATATATATATATATATATATATATATATATATATATATATATATATGTGTATGTCATGAGGAAAGAGGACTGGAAAAATTAGAGACACAGGCAAATGTAAATACTTCATAAGTTTGACTGAATGGACGACAAAGCTTGGACAGAGGGGTGCTAATGAGCCAAACGTTGTTTGAAGCTACAAGGGTCAGACAGTTGGGGGTCGCATAATCAACCACGCCTTGAACGGACCAAGGTACATAAATGAATAAGAACATGATTTTGTGATGTAACAAGTAATTCCCCAATAATTAGATCTAACGTTGATATTTTACCAATATCAATATACTGTGTTGAGAAATCAAAAACAGCAACTGTAGGCTTCATTTTTATCGCTGGAGAGTGTACCGAATATCATTGTTAGTCTGTTTCCCTATGGCATCAATTTACCTTAATCTACCACTGATCACAACTTTTGGGTATCTAGATACATTTCACATACCTCTCCGTTTTTTTGAACAAGAGTAGTGGTTTATCCCTTGTTTCCTTGTTAAGCATTGGTTTTCCATTTTCTACTAAAATCTACTTCACTTCTATACTTCTAATGTGTCCGTTTAAACTCTGAAATCTTATTTACCATTGTTATGGTCCGGTTCCTTGTACCACGGTGATAGTCCAAGGTAGAACCAATAAAGAAGAACTCGAACACCGATATGTAATAACACATATTACAAACAGCAATATATACAAAGAAGTAGAAGTGTTAGTATGAACAATCAGGTTTAGTAGACAGAACAATGTAGTCTCCACCAGTATCACTATTCCAATGTCTTGCAGTAATTGTCTGAACGCGACTCTGTTTCGGACTGCCTCTGACTCGACTCTTGACTCGACTTGAACTACTCACTCGACTTGAACTACTCCTGAGGCGCAGTATTTATTAAGTATGGAATATTCCATTATTATTATTATGGGTAAGATCCCATAACAACCATTTACTTTTTTCTCAATAGGAGTAGATAGGTTCGCCTATCGTCCGGTTCATACACCTCCTCGGCCTTTTGAAAGCGTTTTCTCTTGTTTCATGTTTAACATTGGGTTTCCTGTTTCTTGTAAAGACTTTTCATTCTTTTTCACTCCCAGTAGCCCCTTTGCGTCTGAGCGGCATTATCGCCCTGTTTGGTGTGAATTGATTAATAAATAAATAAATAAAATAAGGTTTTCATTTAATGGCGGAATTTTGAGGCCTTAGACCAGATGTTCTTTTTGAATCGTATATTTACTCTTTTTTTAAGATGAATAAATATTTAATAGTTTATAACTCCAAATGCAACAGATCAATGAATTTATTTGGAAAGAAGGTGATGGAGTTCCTATGACACTCTGAATTTTACATTAGACTAAAACACTGGCAAAATTTACTATGTACGCCTTTTAAAAGTTATTTAGAGTTATGACCAGAGAAATGATGAAGATTAATATTAGATGTGTCCGCATATCTAAGATTTGGAGTTGAAATCTTTGATACGTGGACAAAGTTTTTTTTTGTCCGAGATTTGAATTTTCTTGGCCTCGAAGAAAATTCAAATCTCTTTTTAAACTTACTTCAAATTGTCATCCAAATGTTGTCTCTAAGATGGCGATTCCTTGCTTTGTGTCTGAAATTATTTTGAATGGAAGATTAAGTTGCATTTACTTTCCAGCTGCTGTTCGTCTTCATGCTTGTCTATTTTTATCGCTAAGCCCAGCTGAATGGAAACACTTTTCACTTTGTTGATATGATGAACAGAGATATTCTCAGTTTAGGCATTCCGAAATTGATGATATTTAAAATGCTTGTAGCTTGGAGGCACAACAGACAAGTGTTAACTATCACAATGCAACTGTGTTTATAATGCATTTCTATTTATATAACATAGGTGGTTTATACTTTTATTGGAAAGTTTATAAACTGTAATAGTTTGATGCAGATACGTCCAAAGAAATGCGATTCCTAGCGCGTAAAATGATGTTTTTAATAAGAAAAAACTTCCTTGAAGCTTTTATTTTAATTTCAATTTCAAGTTAATTAAATTTATTATTTCCAATAAACATAATAATTTCCTATGTTTCAAAACTAATTTAAATTGACTGGAAAGACATTCGCTTTGATATCGCTAATTTTAGAACAATTTTTAGCCACCTTTCATCATAAAACATCCTTCAAAAATAAAATATACATCCTGAGAAATATTAGCTGTTTTAATGTTTAATTAAACTGATTTGAAAGAAATATTACTTTCTTTTATCTTAAAACATAGCAGAAATGCATTTTAACACACAGGTAGGTGTTTATTTAAAGTGTTGAAAGCTTAATTGACAGCATGACAGATTTATTGACAACTGGAAATTTAACTATTTTTTCTACGGTGGACATATCTGTAATAACTACTTGCCGAATATAACGTGAGCGCCATTTTTATATACTTTTTAACTAAGCAGTAATCATAAAAAATAAGTCTCCGCAATCTAATATTTTATTGAATTTTAGGCTTTAAATTTACTACAGTTACCGTTCTTATTTTCTGATAATGTCATGTATGGAAGTCCGTATTTACAGAGATCGGCACGATTATACATACTCAAAATTATTCAGAATTCTTTTTAAAATACTGGGGGCCGCTTAATTGTAGTTAGCTTTTCCTTGTATGATTTGTAAATATAGGTTTTACTTAATAACAAAAACACTTAACCGGTAAAAATAATAAAGAATTTTAAAAGATTTAAAACTTTATAAATTATTCCAATTAAAATTTAATAAAAGAATGAAAACAATTCTTGTAAAAGTCATTCAATTTTTTTTCTTAAGAGAATAGAGTCCCTAATATATCTTATTCATAAAAGCAATTAACAGATTTTGTAATAAAATAATGTGATCGTTTTATTGCATTTTTATTTGACGATTCAGAGCCGATTTTCAGTAACAGCAAAAAAAAAAAAAAAGAAAGAAAAAATTGATAATTGAAATTCTGCAAGGAGTTCAGTTTATAACTAATATAAACATTAAACCGTACAAAAATGGGTTACTCGAAATTTCATAAAATTGAATAACTGGATTGTAACGGGTGTAAAAAAAAGTTTTTACCAAGATTTTCTAAAAAAAAATCTCAAATAATTTAAATAAGTCCTAAAAGTTTTATTAAAATCCAACAATTATTTGATTTTTGCAACAATTTCCAAACCAATATTTTTTTCACGGCTGTTAAGATTTGCTATTCTAATTCATTTTAACCAGCTGACACAAGAAAAACGAAATTTTAACCAAAATTTCGAACGTTTTAAAAAGGATAAAAAAATAAAATTTAATAATGAAAAAATATTTGGTCTTTCCTCTTAATAATAACATAAAGATTGATGACAATAAAACTTTGTTTTTATTAATTTGGAACATTTTTCACCATGTATGTTTATTTTTTAGCGAAATATTGGAGGTACCTAGTTTAATGTATATTAAACAGTTCGCTATGTCAAGCATAAACATGTTTAAAAATGAGAATATTTGAACTCTTGAAAATAACAATTAAAATATATGATCGTATTCAAAATATAAAACGAGCACGTAAAAATATATATAAAAAATTAGATATTTTAAACTACCATTTCTTTCGTCTTAATTTTTGTCGTTTTTAATCACAACTGTACAGATCTTCATTTCGTTATCTTATTATTAGATGAAGCATTTTTTAACCATTATTTTATTATTAGATGAAAGACTACCTTTTATTATTAGATGAAACATTTTTAACCATTATTATATTATTAGATGAAACGCTACCTTTTATTATTATTAGACGAAACTTTGTCAACCATTAATAATTTTTAGAATTATTTTTCCATCGTAATTTTAGCTACATTTCATCACAACTTCTGATACCGTCAGATACTATTTGTAATAACAAGAGACAATTTTGAATCTCGTGGGGAGAGAAAGAAGAAAAAACGATTAAATTGTGGGCCGCTGTGGAAATGGAGAATTATCAGATTTGTTTAAGAATAGACATTGAAACTCATGCATGATTATACCCGCAGGGAACGTTCTAGAAACAAGACCTTTAGCGAGTAAGCCTCCTACAAATTACACATGGACTCACATATCATTTACACTTATCAAATGAGGTCATCAATGAAAATCCTTGGGAAATCTTACTTTCATTTATGAACATTAGCAACACATGCATAGTGATATTTAAATCTTCATGTTTCACTGTCAACCAATTTGTTTTGTCCTTAGTTCGCTGCTTTTACGATAGACATCATATTTGAATTACCCTTTTTCTTGTGTTGTTGCATTTCGAAAAGTAACATTTTCAAATAATCTTCGTAATTTAATATAATCTTATCGCAAGCAAAACACCCACAAAGTCAATATAGTTACAGTTAATTATTATTTTTTTTTTTATAAAATTTTGATAATTTTTCCAAAGTCATACTTTTATATTTCCGGAGTTATCGAGGATTTTACAAAATTACTGCGGGTATTAAAATACAGATAAATGTACAGTTCTAGATAGAAAACTGAATAACTTAAAGAATTAACTTGAAAATAAAGACATTTGGGAAAATATGAAAATCAGGGCCAAACTTGCGGGGATTTTCAGAATAGTTATTTTGTGAACCCCTCTTGTCAGGAGGAGAGTAAAAATCAATATAAAATCTTTTCATTCACATAAAAAATAACCGAAATAGTTTGAGATGTTAGAAAATTATTTACAATTTTCTCAAATTACCACCTTCGTCTGCTTCGTTATGTTCACTTACGCGCAAATGTCCTTGGGAATGGTATGAATCTATCTCTTCTCCCCCATCTATGGGTTAATTAGTAGGACTTGTATCAGTAAATCAGTATTATCTACAGACACATTCTTACAATCAGAAAAAAAATTCTGGCTTTAAATAACCAGCAAAAGGTTGATAAGCCATAAAAAACAAATCATCAGATATATCAACCCCTTTTCGAAATTTTGCTTTATGTTATTGTACTTTTATGAAAGACATTCATAAGGAAGGTTCCCCCGTTATTCGAAATGGTCTGAAGCGAAAAATAAATTGGCATCAATTTATGCTGGAAACATTTTAGGAATTCCTAGATAAAAAACAAAATCATTTTTCATGTTTCTAGTCTCCATGTCGGATATCGAGGTGCCGCGTTTTCTGCGGAAGATATGGAAGGTCTAAAATACAACAGGCATTTTTCTCATCATACAGGCACTAAAATCATCCTGCATAACTGTCCCAAGCCAAGTTACTGTTTGAAACCTTCAGTTAAACTTTGCCATATTCTTGGCAACAACATCTAACTGTTTAACCCATAGCTAGAAGGAGAAGATATATTAGTGGATTCGCGTAGGCACCCCTTAGACTGTTAATTGTGTGGTTTTGGTCAGTGGTTCCATGAAGGTTGATGATAGAATACCCAACTTATGTGAAAAGTGATACAAAGCAAGTAGAAATGCTTTGGTAATTGAACAATGATACGGTGAGTGTGTATGCATAAAAAGATTCTGTTCAAAATACTGAAGACTTTTATACCAGCTAAACAGAATGAGGGTTAGTGAACTGGACTCTCACTAGTGAAGAATTTGCGAAGAGATAAATGAGATTTGAAGAAAGAAATGCATAAAAGAAATCCTAGAAAGTAAATTTCTACGCTCTAGCATCAGTGCGCGTGCGCGCCACTCCACGCACAAACGCATGCGCATGAAATACCTTATCAAGAGCTATTTCCTTTCATAATGTATTTTATGCGCAGTCATTTTCAAATTACTTTTCTTAAAACTTCACGCCCTTATTCAAGTTGCTCTTTGACTTTTCAAAATAGTGTGCAAAGTTTTAGGTACCTTTCAGCCGACACATCTTCAGAAAATTTTAACACCAGTTGCTGAAAATAATTTTTCTTTTCAACCACTTAGTTTTAATTGACGATGATATTTTTTCTGAAGATGCGTCGGACGAAAGGTACCTAAACTTTTAATCGCTGTGATACTTTGTATCCTTTTCATGGATAAAATATAATCCCTCTTTTAAACATCAATATATATATATATATATATATATATATATATAATTATTTATTTAAAAATATGGTTCCAAATCGCTACATAAGAGGTCTCATGTTTCAAAACAAGAGCCGAAAACTTCAATATAATCCTTTAAATTAAATTGAGTTGAAATTAAAATGGGCTCCGTTCCATCTTCAAGCGAAATTTTTTGTTGGAATAACGAATATCTGAAATTTACTTGTTTTAAAAATTGAAATCAAAATCCCCATGGTAACAGCTAGGGCGAATTGTCTAAATTGGGTAGGGTAGAATGTAAGGTGTTAATAATAAGTAGCGGTATATATATATATATATATATATATAAGAGAGAGAGAGAGAGAGAGAGAGAGAGAGAGAGAGAGAGAGAGAGAGAGAGAGAGAGAGAGATTTACGAGGTCTAGTTGAATAAAAGAGACAAAAACAAAGCAGGAAATAAAAGGAGAACGACTAATAGACATAAATATCATCATTCGATATTGTTTTTTTTTTTATTCTCGGAGAATAAGCAACTCTCTCGTCCATCACGCAAGCTCAACGTTTTTATCACAAAAATCCTCTGACCTATACGATTCTTTTTTTAATTGTTCGGCCGCACAGTTCAACTATTGTTCATCTTTCGCATTCTCTACTTTATCTGTAAAGCTATTTTCAGGCGTATTTTTGTGTTTATCCTTGTCTTTTGTATAAACACTTTTCTGCCTCTTTTACGGCTTTCATTTAGAAGAATTGTCTTTGATACACAAAGGATCTTTTTAACAGATCCAGACGAAATAGATTGGGATGGTTTTTCCAGAGATAGCTTATG